>CAHIKZ030000258.1:2482500-2552500 GCA_903632075.3 Acanthosepion pharaonis
ATTTAAGTGCAGTACTAGATTGACTGCAAGGTCTCATCATTTTACAGTTGAAATGGCTAATGTAACCATAAGTTTTATGCTGAGAGTTTCATCTACTACGTTTCTTGCTTGTGGGATACTCGTCCAACTTCTTCCTTCCCAGTCAACTTTGATCTTTAAAAATTTAAATGCAATGTCTTCTGTCTTTTTAATTTTTGTTCATTTATTGTCCTCTCTCCTTAACAGTAGTTTTTCTTATATTCTCTAACACTCAGTAACCCCTTGCATCCTAGTGGCTTTATTGCCTTGCTTGTGGTTAAATGATTAAAGCAAATATATATATATATATATATATATTATAAATTAATTGATTTAAAATATGGTTTTTTTTTTACATACACAGTTCCAAACCATGTTTCAAAAAATAGAAGCTAAAAACCCGAGTTTAATTTTGCAATTAAATTAAAAGCATTAGTTCCATTTCATCTTCAAGTGAATTTTGGAGTATAGGGTTGTTCAAAAAGAATCAACCGATTTCATGATGCACTGCTTCAGTTTTCAAGCATCATCATAGAATGAGTCAGTGACCATTTGAAAGAGGAGTTTTCTAAGTTTTGAATGACTGCCACAGGGGTTCTGTAGTTGCATCATATCTCTGGCAACATTGAGTTATTTACCCCCAGAATGTTGAGTCCTCAGCAAAAGGTATTCTGCATTTTTGAGTTCACAAAAACAAATACAGTTGTCATGGTGCAGTGTGTTTTTCGAAGGTAATTCAACATTAATCTGTTCTCTCCTAAAAACATTTGATGATGGTTTAAACAGTTTCAAAAGAGTGGGTATCTGTATAAAGGAAAAAGTCCAGGCTGACCATGAGTTTCAGAGGAACAAGTGTCAGAAATCTGTGCTGCATTTGATGGGGAGTCTATGGAAATCCACAGATCGAGCTAGCCATGAGCTTGCAATCTCTCAATCCACTATCTGGCATGTGTTAAGAAGACATGTACATTTGAAACCTTACAGACTATGCCTTATTCAGGCACTTATCAATACCTTGCTCTTTGTGCTTAGTCCTGCAAGATCCACAGACGTCACCATGTGTGATTTTTTTTTTCTTGTGGAGATACATAGAAGATTATGTTCATGTTCCACTGCTAGCCACTAACCATGATGAACTTAAACATCAAATAACAACAGCAATCAACTCAGTGGATTGTGATATGCTGATACATATCTAGGAAGAATTCTCTTATCACATTGATGTTGCCTGTGCTGCAGGTTGTGGTGGCCACATTGAACACTTGTAAGACAAGAAATAAAAGTTGATTGTGAATAGAATATTTGTGACTTGGCTGGAGTTTTCTATTGCTTTTCCTTATTAAAATATTGCATAATGAAAATGGTTCATTCTTTTTGAATAACCTTGCATAATATATATATAGCCGAATTTGGATTCTAGTCGAAATCATTAAATTCACTTACATGGGAAAGGTATTAATCCTCTTCTTCTCCCACCAGCTATGGGTAAATAGCAGGACAGATTAGGTTCTATAGCCTTGGATGACAACTGGTCTAGGAGAAAGACAAGTCTGACTTCTAAACCTATGGAGGGTCATTTGGGGTCATTGTGGCATGTAGTTCACCAGGTCTCTGTATTCAGCCCTTCAAAAAATGTGGTTGGTTTTGCGCAAATCTTTCACCACTCTAATCAAATCATATGTGCTGGTGTTTGGCTTTTGGTTCCTACCAAATGAGCTGCTTGACCCTCATACGTTGAATATGACAGAAGAGTCCACCATATATATATATATATATATATATATATATATATATATATATATATATATATATCCAATGCAATGAAAACGAAAATATTCGTCCTTTGACAGGATTCGTAAAGGATGCAGGTTGAATCCTGTCAGGGCCGAATATTTTCTATGAAAAATTCTCGGACATTCAGGCCAGTAAATGTTATTTAATACTGTTTATTATAAACAGAGCATTTACTTAAATACTTGTATCTATAAAAAAAAAAGAACGTTAAACATAAAATGTCTTTAATAAATAAATTGTCGGACTTTGTCTATTTCTTAATATATTCGTCATTTGTTTACATTTGATACATCAGAGCAGTTATGAATGTATGAGATTCATGGAAGATTGAAGTTTATAAGCAGTAAATTCGACCTTGCCCTGCGAACGCTCCTTTGTGGCTGAGTCGGTTAAGGCACGTCAGCGTAAATGACAGTTCATTATAGGATGCAGGTTTGAATCCTGTCAAAGGACGAATATTTTCTATGAAAATTTCTCGGACATTCAGGCTGGTAAATGTTATTTAATACTGTTTATTATAAACAGAGCATTTACTTAAATACTTGTATCTATAAAAAAAAAAAAAAGAAAAAAAAAAGAACATTAAACATAAATATATATATATATATATATATGTATATATATATATATATATATTTGGTTGGATAGATGTGAGTTTGTGACCCTGGGTTTCACGCTTTAGTGATCATCAGACAAACTGATCAATTTTTTAAAAATTTTGCAAACATCGATGTATGCAGACACATATACATACTTGGTCGTCCGTCAGGACTCATACATGTATAAACATGTGGGCAGTTTCGGATATGACATATGTATGTATACGGGTGGTGTTGTGTCTATACATATGCATTTGTATGTTGAAATTCAAAGATTGGGAGTGTAGCGAAAATTTTCTCGTGAATGTCTTGTGAATGGCTTTGAGCGCTTTCTAATAAGTACTGCTCATATAATATATAAATAATTATACATATATATATTTATATACACACTTTTCACACACACACACACATATATATATATATATATATATATATATATATATGAAGAAAAACAAACAAAAATCCTAATATATTAGGATTTTGTTTGTTTTTCTGTATATTTTTCTTCATACTGTCGGATCTATATCCATATATTTGCTTATATATATTGTTTAATATGTTTACTATCAGAAATTAGTTTTTAAATCTGACTTCAAATGCCAAATTTATAAGAATAGGCAATAATATAATATTAGGCAATAATAGCCATCTTAGATAATAAAAATTTTTGTGTTGATTTCAAGCTTCAACTGACGTCTTAACTTTGTTTTCACTATAAAAGTACCACCATGAATAAACTCATTCTTGTCACCCACAAATGAAAATATATTAGAAAATGCCAAGCACAAGATTAATGACTGAGCTGTTTTGTTGAAAGGGAGGTTTATAATTGGCAATCACTGAAGCACATTTTAACCTCAGACATAAGCATATTTCTTCTAAATACAAAAGAGTTTTGCCAGATTTAAATAGATTTTATGTTATATGTACATCATTTTTGATTTAGAAAAGTACAGAGATGAATAAAACACCGACAATATATTGATTAAGAAAGGGGAATTTTTGGTCTATTTACATAAATTGTTGTTTAAATTATAAAAAACAAAAAATAACACTGACATCTAATTTTAACAGATATATTTACCAAAATTACACAAACATATCTTGAAATACTAAAGAGCAAATTAATTCAATAAAATAGGCATTGGCTTCAACTACAGCCTCCATATAACTTCAGAATCTCCTGCAACTCTTTTGGATGGTCTCCTTGTTTAAATTGGTAAATGCTGCTATATTCCTTGCCTTCAGTTCATCTTTGGTGTCACAAGAAGTTTTGTTTGCCTCTTGCTCAACTGTGCCCAACACATAATAATCAAGGGAGTTGCCGTCTGGGGAGTTAGGTGGCCAGATGTAAGGGGTGATGTGGTCACAGAAATTGTCTGACAGCCATGACTTGGTTCTCCTGCTTGTGTGGCATGGTGCAGAGTCCTGTTGCCTGACATAGGGTCCTCCAGCAGTCACCCTCTTGACCCAGGGCAGCACAGCCTCCTCAAGGCACTTGATGTAGGCCCCCGCATTGAATCTGAGGCCCTCACCAACAAATTTGGGAGTTCTTATTAGAATAATCAAAGTGAGTTATTTGAGCTGCTGTAATCACCATTAGATTCTTATAATTTTTTCTGAATCTGCTGCACTGTCCTCAAATTGACACCCAAACACTCTGAAATATTCATACTGGAACATCCGGCATGAATGCCAAGCAGTACAGCATGCCATTGCCAAAGTTCTGGTGGAGTGAATTGCATAATGGTGGTTTTTTCTCACAGACAGTGGCCAAGAAAATCAAAAATAAACAATGTGCATGCACAAAATTAAAAATATAAAATGGCGACAATTTACATTATAGTACACATACACACACACACACACACACACACACAGACACGTGCATGTATATATATATATATATATATATATATATATATATATATATATATATATTATGAAATGGACTAAGTCTAACAATTATTTTAATTATTATTATATATATATATATATATATATATATTTGGTTATGTTAGCTCTATCTCTGATATTGAGCACTTTCTAATAAGTACCACGTATATAATATATAAATAATTATATATATATATATATATATATATATATATATATATATTTATATTTATATACACACACTTTTCACATATCTATATATATATATATACATATATATATATTAAAATAATGAGAAAAAACAGTAAGATTTATAATCTGGTGTTCTTATTAATTATTTTTATTTTTTAAAAAACAGTGCTCAATACAATTAAGTAGAGCCTAAATATTATAAATTTACTAATTTAAAAATATGGTTCCATCACTACAGAGGAATTACCAGGTTTCTAAAACAGAGACAAAACCTTAAATTTAATTTATGGAATTAAATTTGAAATCTTTATCACTGATTCATTTTCAAGTATTTCTGGAATAAGTTATTTTGAATTTTACTGAGTTTATAATCATAAAGAATCTTGATATTATTAGTTGTGAAGGTTACGGGAAATTTAAATCATTATTAATAAGGGGTGGTAGGGTATTCATTTCCAACAAATGATGACATCCATTTTTTGCATGTCATCTGGTTTTATTGTTTTTGTTTTTGACATAAAGTCTTTTTTTGGCATCTTTATTTTGCTGTTTAATTTCTAATTTTATACACAAAGATTTTCTCAAAAGGTTTGTAAGAATATGAATTTTCCCATAACCTTGGCAACTAATAATATCAAGAGTATTTGCACTTATAAACCCAGTAAATTTCAAAATAATTTATAATATATTCTAATATAGCGTGTCAGGCTATGTGACGGTTCCATGTAGGATAGAGGTTCGATTCCTGTCAGAGGTTGTATATTCTCTATGAAATTCCTCAGGCCAGTAAATGTTGTTAATACTGTTTATTATAAACAGACCATCTACTTAAATATTTTTGTCTGTATAAATAATGCATAACAATCTCTGTCTGTTTTACAAATACTTTCATGGCAATTGCTCCGAGGAGCTGCATTCGCTGGTTCCCAGACTTCATGAGTTCAAGCGCCCTATGAGGCTGGCATCCTGCTCTCACCCTTTCACTGTCGAAACTCCTAAATGTAGCCGTCTCTTCTACTCCAATAGCTTCATGTCTCGCACCTCTCGCCTGTGGAACTCCCTTCCCTATTCCAGTTTCCCTGAGAGCAAAAATCTCCAGCTATTCAAATGTAATGTCAATCGACATCTCCAGTTGCCTTGATCTATCCACTACCCTTCTCCCCATCCTTTCTTCTATCACTCCTATCTGATCTTGCTTCAAATTTTCTGTAACCCCTTGCGTCCTAGTGGCTTCCCACCTTGCTTGGGGTGAAATGCTTAAAAAAAAAAAAAGAAATATATATATATATATATTCATGAATTATTCACACAAAAACAAATGCAAAGGTTAATGATTTAATTGGCGAGAAATCCATCGTCGCAAACAATTCAAATAATATACAAAAACCTCCGAATCCGTTATGAATGAATTGATCCTTGTTTCCATAAATTTCTGCCGTATTAGTTCTTATTTTTACTACAAGCTTTCGTCTGTTCCTACAGACATCTTCAGGTATAGAATAGATGTTGTTCTTGTTTTTTCTCTTAGTAATAAGAGGACAACGAAAATATATGTATTGTTGTATCCGAAAATGCTATTGGAAATGAGTTATTTATATATTATATGTGTGGTACTTATTAGAAAGCACTCAATATCAGAAATAGAGCTAACATATTGGGTTGGATTGATGTGAGATTGTGACCCTGGGTTTCACGCTTTTTATATATATATATATATATATATATATATATATATATATATATATATTGTCATCCACAGACTGCTAGATGTCTGGTTGCCTCTAGCTAGGATCAAAACCCGACTGAATTGGCATCAGTCGGGGATTCTACCACTAAAAGGCATTGCCACACGGCAGGGATGAAGGTGAATTTAAGTGTATTTATTTTTAGATAAACACACAGTGACTGAGAGAACTTGATTTGATTTACTAAAGAGTCTTGCATTATTAGCCATAATAGTCAATGTTTATAAACCCACACTTCCTCCCCAGAAAGCTCAACCGAAATAAATTTTTCAGGAGCATATATATATATATATATATATATATATATATATATGCACACACATACATATTAATTTTCATCTAAAGTGATTTTCCCTACAAAAGAAAATGTTAACCAATAAATTTTTTCATAAAGGACATAGGCAAACTTACACATTGACTGCCAGATTACAAAATCTGACTTCAAATGCCAATTTGGGCAATAAAAAAAGAATTATGAGTTGATTTATAACATCAACTGAAGTCTTAACATTGTTTTCACACTAAAAGTTTCACTCTGAATAAAGTGATTTTCATTTCTGTATCCTGATGTTGCATTTTTTTTTAATTTGAATATAGGAATTTATAGGAGATTGCTATGATTAAATATCCAATACAAGATATTTTTTCAGAAATGCAATCTCTAACATGTCAAGTAAAGTGTAGAAAAATAGTCTAATGTTTAAACAAATATTTGTAGCCAAAATACATGATACACAGACTAATGACAAGACCAAGCCCACAGAAGTTTTGGGATTCAGATCCCAAATGGTGACACATAATAAAACTAATCTTGTTTGGACAAGCAATAAAGAATCAACATAATATAAACATCTTTTTAATATGTTCCTACTATAAGCTTTGATAAAATCTGTGTTTTAAAAAAATAAAAAAAAAGCCTTTGAAACACTTGTCTGTTTAAATTTCTTTCACAATTTACCAAAACTTACAGCAATATCACCTTGAAACACCAGTATGAGCACCAAAGTTAAGCAATGTTGATCAAAGTCAGTTTTTAGATGGGTGACTTCTTGGGAATACCAGGTGCTGTAAAGCTTTGATGTGTGGATAGTGTAATGGATAATAATTCAGAATTGTAAATCAGAGAGATGAGTTCCAATTCCAGTTGAATTTATTATAATCACTTACATGCAAATTTGGGAACAGTATGAATTCAGGAAGCACAGGGGAGTAATGGATAGCTGCTCAGATTGAGGAATCAGAGATCAAAGTTCAAATTCCACTTGAATCCATTACATTCACTTATGTGCTAATACCCTTGGGAAAGGTATGAATCCTCTTCTTCTCCCGCATTATGAGTAAATAGCAGGATACTTGGGTTCTATAGCTTTGGATGGCCTACTGCAGAAAGAAATGGCAACCTACTGTGGGAAAAAAATCTGCCTCGTCAGTCATGTATCAAAAGATACATGATTGCCTACCCATGTATCATGCATGACACACAACTGACTGATGAATCTACTCTACCCACAAGCTGTGTGTTAATTACTAGGACTTGTATCATTATTATCTCCAAAGGCATATATATAAAATATTTTCTGGCTTTAAATATCCTGTAAAATGTTGATAACCCATAAAAAACAAATCAGTCAATAAAAAAACAATTTGTCAAACACCTGAAAAAAAATATTTTCAACACATTTTATGATTACTCCAAGTTTGTTATTTTGAAGGAAGTCAGTTGAATTTCCTAAACAACTGCCAAAGTCATTTTTTTTTCAGATAGAAAAAAAAAATGATTATATGATTTCTTTTTTAATTAAAACATCCATCAATAATAATATTTTTTTCTTTATAGGACATTCAAGAATTAATGTTCCATCAGCTTCAAATAAAAAGTAATTCTGCATAATTTCTAGAGAAGGAAAATAACCAAAACTTAAATTTTCCTTCTCTAGAAATTACTTAAATTAAAAACAAAGATCTTATTTTGGATTTAAATCATTGTGACTTAGATTCTGTCGATAATTGCTTTCTGACATTAATCTTCATTTATACACCACTAACTACAAGCTTTCAATGAATCTTTAAATAATATTAAACTTGTTTTCACATTAGTAAAATTAAACTTTATATGTCAGATTTTAAGATGCCATTTTTCCAAGTTTCAACATCTATTCTATTTTGAGTGATTTTAATAATTAATTAAATTCAAAACTGAACTTTTAAAGAATTTGATTCCAATGAAAATGTTAGATGACATTCTTTACCAGAATTTAACAGAAAAGTATATCTTTTAACATTCTTTTTCTTTTCATATTTCTTCACATAAAATAGTAGTTCATAGTCATATCATTTTAAAAAAATTTTATGTTCATATTTTTTCTTAAATATTTGATTTGTTCTTTATGTGTTCCTTTTCCTTTGTTCAGTGACATTTTCAACATTTTGTTCTTTCATTAATTCCTATTTCTTTAATTAAAAAGATTTTTAAAACATTGTATCATTGCCTTCTTTTTTCTTGTTTTCATCCATTTGTCTTCTCTTTTTTTTATAATTTCACTATTTCCTTCTATAAATTAAGCAAGCATCTTGTTTCATGATTTTATCAAAAGAAATAATCCTTTTTCTTCTTGTTTCTTCTTCATTAATTCCTGTTCATTTTTATTCAAAATTTTGAAAGACTCGTTTTCAATATCTTCATAATGCATATTCCTCCATTCATTTCTCAAACTGTTTGCCCCTCCTCTTTCTCTTCCTCTTATATCTTTTTCATTCGATTTCATCAATAATTAATAATTCATTGCTAGCCAAAATTATAATGGAAAATATTGTTTGTAATTATCAGTGAACCTTTAAAAACAAAAAGAGATTTTTAGTTCTGATAATACCAAATTCTCTTAAAAGCTTTTAATACATCTTTAACCTTTTCAGATTTATAATGAATTACCTCTTTATTTTTATTCTTTAAACAAAATATTTATCATTATCATCACCACAAATATCATCACCTTGACTTGAACTATATTCATTTCTAAGCAACTATCTTTTTATGATTAGAATACTATCAAAGTAGACAATACACATGTGGAAAAATATGTATCTATATTTAATAGATTATGTTATATTAAACTGTACATATTATCATTATTTATATTAAGACTAATATCCTCATCTTTGTTATCATCACAGTGCTTTGCCTGTTGTCCTTTCAAAACTTTTACAGGAGTCTGTCAGTCCAGGTAAGCTTCAGGGAATTTTGAACTGAACCCTTTATTGAATCTGCACAGATAGATTGTTCTCCTTTCACTGTCCATGTCTAGAGATATCT
This sequence comes from Acanthosepion pharaonis, assembly GCA_903632075.3. NCBI lineage: Eukaryota > Metazoa > Mollusca > Cephalopoda > Sepiida > Sepiidae > Acanthosepion > Acanthosepion pharaonis. Next base: position 2,492,058 of record CAHIKZ030000258.1, read on the forward strand.
AGTCTTGTTCTTATTTAGTATTGCTCAGTTATTCCTCACCCTGTTTCCACTGGGTGTAAGTCTACACTATCCTGCCTAGAGATTGAGTTCATGATTACAATGTTATCATTATTTATATTCAGACTAATGTCCTCATCATCACAATGTTTTGCCCATTATACTCTGCAACCTTCTTCAGGTATCTTTCAATCCAGGTAAGCTTCAGGGAATTTTGAACTGAACTCTTTATTTAATCTGCACAGGTAATTTGTTCTAGTTCCACTGTTCATGTTTAGGGATATCTCTCCTTGTTCTTATTTAGTACTGTTCAGTTATTGACCCTGAATCAAGACCATGATGGTTAACATGATAGACTCATGAATGTCTCCGCTAACTTGATTGAATAAATAAATAATATTGTATTCAATAATTCTACCAATTCTATTCATTTAGTTACATTGAAATGTCTTTATTTTCTATTTATTAGACTGAAGAATAAAAAAGCATTTAAGTAATTTGGATACTAATAATTCTTGTACAAAATTAGGTAACCAAAGTCCTTATCAAAATCCTAAGTTGCATTTAAAAAAAAGAAACCATAATGTGTTTGATTCATTTAAATAATAAACCCTGTAAACATTCCCACCATTTATTGAATCCTCTTTTATTAAATTTTTCTTATTTTTTCTGATCTCCCCCAATTATGTTTGGTTTGGATTATTTTGCTTTATGGCATATCAACACCTCAATGGGTTATTTAATGCTGACAACATTTTTTATTGCTGGTAATATTTTGTTTGTCAAAAATCTGTTTCTGGTAATATTTTTCCTTCAAAATTGTATTGCTAGTAATAATTTTTTTCAAAAAACTATTGCTGGTAATAGTTAACTATTTACCCATATTTGGGACCCTAACAGGTGCTACCACCCCGGGTCAGGGTGGACCTGGGAACACCAGCAATTAAGAGGTGATTCCACGCTCCTCAAAACCTCCTGATCAGAGGCCTTGCTGCTGGACATAGTTTATCGTCTTATCCAGGACGTGGATGTAGTTTAATGTCTTACCCAGGGTGCCAATTCTGTTCATTACATTTTCTGATTTTCCAACCCACCATTTATTTTGGAATTTTTACTAAAATATATCTATTGACAGATGTTGAGCATATGTACAAAATCACTCTCTAATCATCATCATCATCATCATCATCATCATCATCATCATCATCAGTTGAGTACTACTAATCCTTACTATGTTGCTTATAAAAAGTGAAAATCATAATGTGTTATTTAAACTATAAATCTTAAAATCATAAATCATTGCTTCCCCCACACCCCATTTATTTAAATTCCCCTTTTATTACAGGTTCTCATTTTTTTCTAATCAGCCCTAGTTCTGTTTATTAAATCTTCAGATTTCTTCCCACCCATTTATTATGACTCTACCAAATTATTTCACAAACAAGAGTATTATATGATAACTAGATCTTTATACTTAAATTTGAAGAAAGTGTACAAATGGTTCCATAAAAAGAAGACTTTTTATATATAATAATAATTATATCAGAAATAATTCAAAGAAGTATGAAAATATAATCAAATAATCCTATTCATTGATTTTTCAATAGCCAATCTCATCAAGAAATAGTGACAGGTGGTAAAACTCTATTCAGGCATCACTTGAATAGAGTTTTATCCTTTTTTAACCACCATCACCATCATCATCATTATCATCGTCATCATCATAAGTTGAATACTAATTTTTGCACAAAAATTAGCCTGATTACTGGTCAAAATCCTAAGTGGCTTATTAAAAAAAAATAATTATATATACAAATGTCACCAAAGTAAATTAAAAACTATCATAGAAACAAAAAAAATAAAATACTTATTCACTGTTATATCTATGTTGACCATACTAAATTAGCACAAAGATTGGATGATCACTCCATATTAACACAAAAATTGGATGACCACCCTATATAGATAGGATGACCACTGTATATAAGCCCAAGGATTGGATGACCACCATATATAAGCATAAATATTGGATGACCACCTGACATAAGCACAAACATTGGATTGGATGACAATCTTATATAAGCACAAAAATTGGATGACCACCCCCATATAAGCATAAAGATTCCAATCTTTCTGTTTATATGGCCACATTGTATAAGCTTTGGATATAAGATTGGATGACCACTGTATATAAGTACAATATAAGATTGGATGACCACCTTATATAAGCGCAAAGATTGAATGACCACCATATATAAGTGCAAAGACTGGATGACCACTGTATATAAGTACAATATAAGATTGGATGACCACCTTATATAAGCACAAAGATTGAATGACCACCATATATAAGTGCAAAGACTGGATGACCACTGTATATAAGTACAATATAAGATTGGATGACCACCTTATATAAGCACAAAGATTGAACGACCACCATATATAAGTGCAAAGACTGGATGACCACTGTATATAAGCACAAAGATTGAATGACCACCATATATAAGTGCATAGATTGAATGACCACCATATATAAGTGCAAAGATTGGCTGACCACCTTATATAAAGATAAAGATTGGCTGACCACCTTATATAAAGATAAAGATTGGCTGACCACCTTATATAAAGATAAAGATTGGCTGACCACCTTATATAAAGATAAAGATTGGCTGACCACCTTATATAAGCAGACAGATCTTTTACTAACAGCAAAGCATTTTGTTTTTCTTACAGTTCTTTTTCTTGCTTTCTTTTACTACATTTTCTAAGAGATATTTTTTTCATTTTTCCTTTTGTGCCTACTTTCAATATAGTTGTCATCTGTATATCGTATGTTGTTAAAATTATATCTGCTGATAATAAATAATGCTAGGTTTTTAGATTTACTTTGATTGTCTTGCTGTAAAAGTTAAATAAATCTTGTGAGAAAATATATACTTGAATTACTATTCTTACAATTTTTGTGTATTTATTTAACTTGTTCTATATTTGCATTTAGGCAGTTTCTTCTGAGTAAAACTTAAGTAACACTTGAAAATATCTTTCCCATGTAAAGAAATATATATATATATATATACTTAGAAGTATAAGATAAAGAACAAATAGGAAACATTTCTCAATCTAACATGTTTCACTTTTATTAAAGCTTCATCAGAGAATGAGATATGGAGAAAAAAATAAGAAAGATGTATATAAATATATATATAGTAACACTTAGAAATGTATTTCCCAGGTAATGAAATCTGTACAGTAACACTTAGAAGTATATAAATATATATACTTAGAATATTACACTTAGAAATATATATTGTATCACTTAGAAATATCTCTCTATTGTAAAGAAATATACACACACACATATATATAATCCATGTGGATACGAGTAATATAAAAATATTAAAAATGATTCACAAAAGAGAGATTGATGTATTTTATTTATACAGAGCAATATGAATGAATAATCAAAAAATCTTTTTACCTAATGTGGGGAATAGATTATTTTGGCAGACAATGAAAATGGTTGCCTGTCTTTTCAGTACCAAAATAGTCTAATCCCCACATGAGGTAAAAAGATTTTTTGATTACACACACACACACACACGAATATATATAGTAACAGTTCAAAAATAAAAGATATAAAAAGTTTGGAAAAATAAAAGGATTGAGAATGAGAATGTAAGCAATATTCATTGTAAACGCATGAAAAACACTAGATAGGATTAGATGTGCTAGGAACCCAAGGATTAAGGTTAAAACACTAGATAGGATTAGATGTGCTAGGAACCCAAGGATTAAGGTTAAAACACTAGATAGGATTAGATGCTAGGAACCCAAGGATTAAGGTTAAAACACTAGATAGGATTAGATGCTAGGAACCCAAGGATTAAGGTTAAAACACTAGATAGGATTAGATGTGCTAGGAACCCAAGGATTAAGGTTAAAACACTAGATAGGATTAGATGTGCTAGGAACCCAAGGATTAAGGTTAAAACACTAGATAGGATTAGATGTGCTAGGAACCCAAGGATTAAGGTTAGTAAAAACACTAGATAGGATTAGATGCTAGGAACCCAAGGATTAAGGTTAAAACACTAGATAGGATTAGATGCTAGGAACCCAAGGATTAAGGTTAAAACACTAGATAGGATTAGATGTTAGGAACCCAAGGATTAAGGTTAAAACACTAGATAGGATTAGATGTGCTAGGAACCCAAGGATTAAGATTAAAACACTAGATAGGATTAGATGTGCTAGGAACCCAAGGATTAAGGTTAAAACACTAGATAGGATTAGATGTGCTAGGAACCCAAGGATTAAGGTTAAAACACTAGATAGGATTAGATGTGCTAGGAACCCAAGGATTAAGGTTAAAACACTAGATAGGATTAGATGTGCTAGGAACCCAAGGATTAAGGTTAAAACTGGATTATAGTATTGTTGGGAAGATTTATAAAGATATTGAACAAAGTGCTTCAGGAGACTTATTGTTACTTAATCTTTAGCAATAACTGTCAGACATTGGATATGAATACATAAAATATGGACAATAATGAATAGAAATGATAACAACACCAACAAATAATAGTAGAAAATCATCATCATCATCATCATCATCATCATCATCATCAGGATTAACATATTAAAATTTCTGTTATTTTAATTTCATAAATGGAATGATTAATATTATCAGCACTATCATTCTCTTTTGTTTTCAGGATATTGGAAATGAGTGGTCTTTCAATTTACATACCAGTTATATTTTAGTAAATAGGCTTTAATGAGATGGAGTTGAAAACCTACTCTCTAATTTTTGCTATAGGAGGATTTAGGTGCAAGTTCCATACTTGATTTTAAATTAAGAGTTATTCTGCTAGAAAGGTTACCAATCAAGGCTAAAGTGCTCCATCTATCTGGGGGTGGGAAGAGAAACTGATTCATACTGTTTTCATGATCTGAAATGAACACAAATTTCATCAGTTAAAATCTATACAGCTTAGACTCACCATTCTACATCCACAGAGTCTAATCAACCACATTTCTTCCATATTCCATTTGTGAGGAGTAAGTTGTATTCAGACAGCATTTTCCCAAGAACTGGTACTCTATGGAACAAACATGCAGATGGATGTTTCTCTGAACACTAGAATCTTAATTAAGTCATCAATGAATTACTATCTATCCTTTGTATCTTCATCACCTTTAATTTCTTTTACCTTCACCTATTTCTATTTTTAATTTCTGTTTATAAATACAGGTTGGAAAATAAAATAAATAAAGAAAAGCTTTCCCCTTGTCTTTATATTGTCTTTTGAAACCCGGACAGTTATGTTATCAGGCAAACGTCATATCAGCTGTACCAACAGACCTCAGTGATGAAGAGGTAGCGAATTAGACTTGATATAGTGCTGCTTGATCACATATTTCATGGTGGAACTCAACCGAGTTTCTCTTACTCATAGGACTGTGCCCCCACAAGCCACAACTACTATCCCCAAGCCACTCCATCCAGAGCAGTAGAAGCCGGTTTAATTAAGGATGTACAAGTGATAGAAATTATTAGGAGGATTTAAGATAATTATAATTAGGTAATTCATCGAGTCTATCATATCGTAACTGTCTGGGTTTCAATTCTCGGTAGTGGATGTGCACTGCTGATGAGTCCCAAATATAGGACGAAACAACCGTCCAGTGCTTTCTGCATTCTGTTGAGTTTTCTTCTAGACTTGATGAATTACTAAACTCTAATATATATATATATATATATATATATATATATATATATATATATATATATTCTATATTTGGGCAGCAATACCTCTCTTATGCATGTTTCATTAAAGATAGCTGACAAGATACTGCAATTAAGCCTTTCATTTAATTTTTCTTGTATTCATATAACTGTTTTCTTTTATGGGCATAAAGTGTGTAAAAATTGTTTAAATGTTCTGTATATCTGAGTGCTTTTGGCTATTGCTTTAGCCATTATCAAGGGTGATTTATATTTTTTACTGAATGTATGGGTTTTTCTATACATGTCTAGAGTTATAGGAATGTTTTATTTTCCAAACATGGTCAGCACATTGTGGCTATGTTTATAGTTGATGTTATTGAGTGTTAGCTTTTTTATTTTTAGTTATTTTTACCATTAGTACCTCTTAAGCATTATATTTGGTAAAACTTAGTATTAAAGAAATAAAATATGAAATCTGTTTTCCAGTTTCATTTTTATCCATTTAACTACTTGCATCTCCTCTCCTTCTCCCATAATACTGTGTGCTTGTAAAATAAAATAGGATAATTTATGGTTAAGGATTAAAAGAAAAATAATATCCCTAAACTAATAAACAGTCACACAGGTTGTTGGAAATATATTTTTGAAATTCAGTATATTTGACATAGTCAGTTGATGGTCACAATTCATGGAAAATAGGAAAATTAGCTTGTGAATCAGCATCTAATTAGAATGCAAAATCTCCAGGCAAGAAAAAATTTTCTTCCTCCAACATTCTTTAGGGAGATTTTTTTCCCTTGGTCTCAGGTAAACAAGAAAGTCTGCTTGAGTAAATGGTCAGCAGAGCAAGGTTTAGGGAAAATAACAAAAGACAATCTTTATTAAGTATTAAATAATAGCTTAGAAGACTTATTTTTTTAGAGAAGTGTATTTCTGTTCTGACTTCCTCAGTTTGACCTTAGTGGTCAGATACAAAACAAAATAAATTAAGTCAATTTTGATTGGCTGAACTAGCATGGGAATGATAGATATAGAAATGTTTTTCAGGAAGTTGTTGCATAACTGGTAAAGAATGTACATGTGTTCTCTGTCATGTCTGGGTGCAGCTTCCCTGTGGGGTGAGAGAGTAACCCCACTGGCTACTTAGAAATATACACATTGACATGTTTAATAACCTAGTTAAGTTTAAAATTCTCTTTGTTTAAGTTCTTTTATTGCTGAACAAAATCAATTAGTGATCATTAGCTGCATGAGAAAGAATAGTGCAACCTTATTATTGAATTGATGCCCCTCAGCCAAGACCAAGACTCCTACCAAGGGGCTATGCAACATAAGTAATACAAAGACAGAAAATTATGGAGAGCTATGATTGCCTACATCTTGAAGGGACATGACACATAGAAGAAGAAGAAGAAGAAGAAGAACCTGTGGTTCTTCAAAATGCTAGGGGGGAATTTCTCTTACTCACTAAACTCTTTCTGTCATCAACTTGGCAAAATTTCTCTGCTGGTGGATAATAAAAGTAGCCAATACAGATCATATGCATTATTCTATTTATTACTACAAGAAACCTTTTCTCCTGTTGAAAATCAGCTAATTTGACTTTTTTTAAGAAACAGATACAGTGCAACTTTGGTGTATTGGCCTGAAGACAGCTGTGAAGACTAATACAGTGGCACAACCCACTATGCCTACTATGGAACAATAACCATAGTTGCTCAAAGATCATGCCACATATAATGTCATGACAATGTCACATTTCTTTTTCTAATAAAAATAATAATTTCCATATTCAAACAGACCATATCCTTGAGGACACCAAACCAGATATCATCATTGTTAAAAAAACAAACAGACAAGAAAATGCATCCACATCGATATGGCTGTTTCTGATGATCATGATATCAAGATCAAAGAGATTGGAAAGTACACCAACTTTTGGATTTAGTTTGCTATAATATGAGATGTTCAGGTGACTATTATCCTTGGGGAGTTGGAGTTTATATCACTGAATCTAAAGACGTATGTTAAAAAAGTTGGAATAAGGTTTAGTATCTCATCACTTCAGAAGTTTTAACTCTGCAGATATTCTGTGAAAGATAAATAAGGTTAAGTGTAAAGCATAAATAATTCTGCAAAAATGATCTTAAGTTTATTTACTTACTTATTTTAAGTGAATCATTGGTAACTAATATTTAGTCATCAGTTATAATTAGTACTGTTATTGCGTAAGAGAATAAGACTCCAATAGAATGATGATGAAGGTAAAAATATATGAATCCCAATCATTGTCCTTGAACAAAAAAGATAACTAAAAATACCACCTCATCGATGTAGGATGAAGGTGAAAAATAATATCAAGATAAAAATAATCAATATCTAGGTGAAAAATTTGACAAGCATAAAAATACACTGACCTGTGGATTGAAATTGGCAGAATTTGTGATGTTCAAACCACTATTATTCCAGCTAACATTGGAGAGAATTGGAGTCGATATAACTGAACCTAAAGACCTACATTAAGTGAAGTTGGAATAAGGTTTAGTACCTCATCACTTCAGAAGTTTTATTCTGTGAATGATAAATAAGGCTAAGTAATCTGTAAAAATGATCTTAAGTTTATTTACTTACTTATTTTAAGTGAATCATTGGTAACTAATATTTAGTCATCAGTTGTAATTAGCACTGTTATTGAGTAAGAGAATAAGACTCCAACAGAATGATGATGAACGTAAAAATATATCCCAAGACACTCATCATGACATCCTGGCTCATAAGTCTATACGAGGCATATATGTATCATGATCAGATATGTACGATATGGTGTCAGGTTTTTGGTAAATGCAGTGCATAATCTTGCAGGTGGAACCCAGTTAGAAATAACTTCAAGCTACATTATTTACATTATTTGGATTATTGTCCTCATATTTGTTGCCATATTTATTACAACATTTCTGCTGTTGTACGCTCCTGCCTTCTTCAGGTGGTTGGAATGTCAAACTTAACCCTTTATTTTGCTCATTTTCCTCTAAACCCTCAAGGACACAGTGGATAAAGGTATTGGTTAGATCCAGTGACAGGACCCAAAGAGTGTAAATTCAATACCTGGTTAAGGCAATGGAGAACTTAGAGAGGGGAATTAACAGGAGATAACTGATAACTGACATCCATTAAACATGGAATGTGGAACTAGAACAATCTCAGTGAGTGAAATAAAGGGTTAAGTTCGACATTCCAGCCATCTGAAGAAGGCTGTAGTGTACAATGGCCGAAATGTTGTAATAAATATAGTGACAAAGATGAGGACAATAGTCCAAATAATGTAAATAATGTAAATAATGTACATAATACCTCATCTCAGAAATATAGACAGATATCTTCAAGCTAGTTAAGCCAGTTATTATTATTATCAGCGATGATGATGATGATGATGAAAATGACATTGTCAAAGAACTTGACAAAATTAGGAAATATACCAGCCTCCAGATCGAATATGTCAGAATGTGGGTTATCCAGCCCCTATTGTACCAGTTATTATTATTATTATTATTAATGAGGATGATGATGATGATGATGATGACAATGATATTGTCAAAGAACTTGACAAAATTAGGAAATACACCAGCCTCCAGATTGAATATGTCAGAATGTGGGTTATCCAGCCCCTATTGTACCAGTTATTATTATTATTATTATTATTAATGAGGATGATGATGATGATGATGATGACAATGATATTGTCAAAGAACTTGACAAAATTAGGAAATACACCAGCCTCCAGATTGAATATGTCAGAATGTGGGTTATCCAGCCCCTATTGTACCAGTTATTATTATTATTATTATTAATGAGGATGATGATGATGAGGATGATATTGTCAAAGAACTTGACAAAATTAGGGAAATACACCAGCCTCCAGATTGAATATGTGATGGGTTATCCAGCCCCTATTGTAATGTTATTATTATTATTATTATTATTAATGAGGATGATGATGATGATGATGATGACAAATATTGTCAAAGAACTTGACAAAATTAGGAAATACACCAGCCTCCAGATTGAATATGTCAGAATGTGGGTTATCCAGCCCCTATTGTACCAGTTATCTTTGGAATGTTGGAGTCTATATTACCAAACTGAAAGTACTACATCAAAAAAATCAGAATTAGTGTTGTATTGCTTCTAAAGTTTTAGCTCTGTTGATATTCTGTGGAAGGTGCTATCTGTTTGAGGCTGCATGATTGAATGAGAACACTCATAATGGAAGATCTTTGGTTGAAAATGAAAAACTGAGTGGAAGTAAAGATAATAATAATAATAATAGTAGTAGTTGATTGTATAGATTGTCAAATGTAGTCATGATAAATATGATAAAATGAAACTTCTGCTGAGTAGTATGACTCTGAAAAAGTAATGATAATAAATTATTTAATGCTGGATTCTCATTGGGTTTGTTGAAGTGAAAGTATCAAGTTGCTGCTAAAAAGGTATCAAATAATGATAATAGTGTAATATCGTTTGAAGAAATCTGATACTAACAGCAAAAGCAATAGTGTCATTCTCACCATTTATGGCAATTAAAGTAAATATCTAAAAGATAGGAGTATTAATATAGTTAATATATATTATTTATATACATGTCATTTTAGAAGATAAATAAACTGAAAATTATTGAAATGTTAGATACAATATTATGTTACTGGTAGGTGTTAAAAATTGTAGTCAAACATTCTTTCTGCTAAATAAGTATTAATCCTTTATAGTATATTAAGTTTAATTGTCTGCCATATATATCTATATCTATATCTATATCTATCTATCTATCTATCTATCTATCTATCTATATATATATATATATATATATATATTTTGTTATATCCCGGAAAGGGATATATTTGTTTGAAGTAGCAAAGTGGTTTTGGACTACTGTAACCGAGTAGGACAAACTAGCAGGTAACCGTAATGGACTGGTTCTCATCGTGGTGGTAGGCAATAGGTGTAGGCAATAGGCATCATCCTGTACCTCCACATGAGTCTGTATTTATGGCTGACACCAGCCAATCATATTACTGTGAGGGGGAACCAGGTGTATGCATATTCATTACATCACATATATATATATATATATATATATGTATATATGTATGTATGTGTGTGTATGTGTGTGTGTGATAAAAATATAGTTTTATGGTATACTATATTTATGGCTGAAAGTTCTCAATATCAGCAATAAAGCATGTGTAAATATAAATATAAAGGTGAAGACTGCGGTTGACAGCGAGTAGTAGTAATCTATTTAATGCTTGGATTTAATCTTCATGGCCTGAAGATTGTGGTCAATCATGAAACAGACTGTTGCCACTTGGTGTTGACCTCAGTGTTCACTTTTATATACATATATATAGTAAGATAAAGAACGAAGAAGAAATGTAAAATGTTTCTTATTTGTTCTTTATCTTATCATCCAGTCTAATTCTAATCCATATTTGATCTGCATTTAATAATTAACTTACACATACATATATATCTATATATCTATATCTATATATATATATATATATATTGTGTGTGTATGTGTGTGTGTGTGTATGTGTAAATATTCACATATAAATAAAATATATCTGTAAAAAGACAATATGAATAAAGACATGTGGAAAACTTTTCTTTCCTAATTTTATTTTGCCACCTGTATTTATAAACAAAATTAAAAATATTGTTAGAGTTTTCTAAATTTTTAATTTTAAATGTTTTTTTTTAAATATCTCCTTTCTTAAAAGAAATATTCTCTTCCTAATTCAACATTGACCATAAAAATTTTTAAAAAATTTAAAGAAAATGGTTAAATCAAAACCTCCTATTACTTAAATACAGAAATAGTTCAAATTAAAATAAAATGATATATAGTGATTACATTAATATGGAAACAGTAAATAAGTAAATATATATAAACAAAGAAGCAAATAACAACAATAACAGCATTTACTCCTTTTCATTTATTAGGCAGTAAATTACACCACTTTGCATCTTCCATAGTTTACCTTCAGCTTCACAGTTAGCATTAAGAATATTTTTGAATGTCCTTGCATTAAAAAAAATTTGAAGACCTCACAATGTTTGCTCTTATGTTTATAAATGCTTATTGAAAAATAAAATTGTTATATTTACATTGATAAAGTCCATCAGAAGATGAAATGTGTTGGTAAAGAAAGGTTATCTCTAAAGAATTAATGAATTTATTTTGAATCTGACATTTTCATTATTTCAAAAGTTATTAGAGTGGACACTTTGTATTTGAAATAGATACCTCATTTCTATTTATTAAACAGTGCATTTTACATCAAGCTGTGCTTTCAAGAAATGCTAATAAAGAAAATATGATCTTTGGCAGAGTTTGAACCTGCACCCACTTTTGTAGGAGAAACCTCTATTTAATCCAGCATGCTTTAACACTTAGCTATAAAGAATTCAGCAATGCTCTTTATTCCTTTTTAAGGAAAGCACATTTTCTCTCTCAGATTGTTTTTTGAAAGCCCATATCTACTAAGTTTCATGACCTGAATGTAATCCTGAATGTAAACAAAGCAATTTATAAAGAATTAATGAATTTATTTTTAATTTTTAATTTTATTATTTTAAATATTATTGTAGTGTACAACCTGTATTTGAAATAGATGCCCTATTTATTTTATTTATTATTTTAAATGGTGTGTATTATGTCTATTAATAAGGGTATTCAAGAAATCCTAATAAAGAAAATGTATTCACCAGAGAAAATAGAGCATTGATGATTTCTGTATCCAAGTATTTTACCTGTGAATAAGGGGGAAATAATAATAATAATAATAATAATAATATGGCAGTCCCTGCTGACTGCAATGTATCTTTGAAGATATTCAAAAAGCTGTCAAAATGCAAGGACCTTGAAATAGAAATCTCGAAAATGTGGCATATGGGAACATCAACAATCCCTGTTGTAGTTGTAGCCCTAGGACTGGTTGGAAAAGATTGCAGTAGATTAATTGAAGGGATTACTGGAAGTCCATGCCTCAAGGAGATACAAAAAATTGTTCTGACAAGTACATCCCACACTTTACAAAGGGTCTTATCTAAGTAATTTTTTTTTTTTTTTTTTTGTCAGTGGAAAGTGTCATGATGCCATTTCTAACCTTAGGTCCCTGGGCAGGACCCGGAAAGAAATGTGTAGACGCCAGAAATCAAAGAAAATAAAAATAATAATAATAACAGCAACAACAACTGCCAACTCTGTAGAATTATGGAGTTGGCATGCAGTAAGGAAAAGACATGTCTCATGAGCAGGACAACTTCTTTAGCTTTAGTGTCAACAGTCATCCTGTAGGTGGTACCTTGAACAAAATTAGCTCTTGGAGACGAAGAATGAAATGCAAAAAAAAAAACAGGAGAAAAATCTCATTATTTACAAACAAAAAATCATACCAGATCGATTGTTGTCTGAGTCAGTAAGAGCCATGAGAGGAACTACATTGAGATAGAAAAATCGCTCACGGAAACAAACATTTCCACCAACAATGAGGTATTTGGTCATCAAAATCAAATAAACTCCAACCTTGACCTTGGTGACTTAATGTCAAATCAATTAATCAAAAGAAAGCAAACAAAATGGATCACAAAATGTATAAACAAGTCATGACATACATTTACACAGCACTTCAAAATCCTCAAAAATAAATGAATAAGACATATCAAATATGGAGAGATAATGTAGGAACTGAAATGAGACACCATCTCACTTGTTACTTGCCAATGTCAACAGGGACATCATGCAAAATAAAAGACTATCAAATGCAGAAATAAATAGTAACTGAAATAAGACTCTTCCTCAATCCAAATATGCTTACTAATGTCCACAGGCACATCATGTGAAATAAAAGATTATCAAAAGTAGATAGACATAGGAACTGAAATAAGACACTGTCTCAATCCAGATATACTTGCCAATGTCCTTAGAGATATCATGTAAAAAAAAAAAAGACTATCAAATGCAGAAATAAATAGTAACTGAAATAAGACTCTGCCTCAATCCAAATATGCTTACTAATGTCCACAGGCACATCATGTGAAATAAAAGATTATCAAAAGTAGATAGACATAGGAACTGAAATAAGACACTGTCTCAATCCAGATATACTTGCCAATGTCCTTAGAGACATCATGTAAAATAAAAGACTATCAAATGCAGAAATAAATAGTAACTGAAATAAGACTCTTCCTCAATCCAAATATGCTTACTAATGTCCACAGGCACATCATGAAATAAAAGATTATCAAAAGTAGATAGACATAGGAACTGAAATAAGACACTGTCTCAATCCAGATATACTTGCCAATGTCCTTAGAGATATCATGTAAAATAAAAGACTATCAAATGCAGAAATAAATAGTAACTGAAATAAGACTCTTCCTCAATCCAAATATGCTTACTAATGTCCACAGGCACATCATGTGAAATAAAAGATTATCAAAAGTAGATAGACATAGGAACTGAAATAAGACACTGTCTCAATCCAGATATACTTGCCAATGTCCTTAGAGACATCATGTAAAATAAAAGACTATCAAATGCAGAAATAGTAATGAAATAAGACTCTGAAATCCAAATATGCTTACTAATGTCCACAGGCACATCCAATCAAAAGTAGATAGACATAGGAACTGAAATAAGACACTGTCTCAATCCAGATATACTAATGTCCTAGAGACATCATGTAAAAAAAAAAAGACATCAAATGCAGAAATAAATAGTAACTGAAATAAGAAATCCAAAATGCTTACTAATGTCCACATCAAAAGATTATCAAAAGAGATAGACATAGGAACTGAAATAAGACACTGTCTCAATCCAGATATACTTGCCAATGTCCTTAGAGATATCATGTAAAATAAAAGACTATCAAATGCAGAAATAAATAGTAACTGAAATAAGACTCTTCCTCAATCCAAATATGCTTACTAATGTCCACAGGCACATCATGTGAAATAAAAAGATTATCAAAAGTAGATAGACATAGGAACTGAAATAAGACACTGTCTCAATCCAGATATACTTGCCAATGTCCTTAGAGACATCATGTAAAATAAAAGACTATCAAATGCAGAAATAAATAGTAACTGAAATAAGACTCTTCCTCAATCCAAATATGCTTACTAATGTCCACAGGCACATCATGTGAAATAAAAGATTATCAAAAGTAGATAGACATAGGAACTGAAATAAGACACTGTCTCAATCCAGATATACTTGCCAATGTCCTTAGAGATATCATGTAAAATAAAAGACTATCAAATGCAGAAATAAATAGTAACTGAAATAAGACTCTGCCTCAATCCAAATATGCTTACTAATGTCCACAGGCACATCATGTGAAATAAAAGATTATCAAAAGTAGATAGACATAGGAACTGAAATAAGACACTGTCTCAATCCAGATATACTTGCCAATGTCCTTAGAGATATCATGTAAAAATAAAAGACTATCAAATGCAGAAATAAATAAATGAAAAAGACTCTTCCTCAATCCAAATATGCTTACTAATGTCCACAGGCACATCATGTGAAATAAAAGATTATCAAAAGTAGATAGACATAGGAACTGAAATAAGACACTGTCTCAATCCAGATATACTTGCCAATGTCCTTAGAGATATCATGTAAAATAAAAGACTATCAAATGCAGAAATACACAGGAACTAAAATAAGACAAGTATACTTGCCAATGACCATAGGCACATTATGTGAAATAAAAGACTATGAAATGTAGAAAAATATAGGAACTTTTATAAGACTCTGTCTCAATCCAAATATACTTGCCAATGTCTACAGGGGTGTCATGTGAAAAAAAAGACTATCAAATGCATAAATACTGGAAATGAAATAAGACTCTTTCTCAATCCAAATATGCTTGCCAATGTCCACAGGGACATCATGCAAAATAAAAGATTATCAAATGTAGAAACAAAACTCAATATAAAACAAAGTGAAAAAAGCCATAACTCAAACAAAAATGAGGCAAGATTGAAAATAGATAGTATGTCAGAGGATGAGGTACAAATTAAAATAAATTTATACAGTATAATAATCCCTTAGGAAATGAAACTAAGGAAGAATCTATCTGCTATATAAACAATTTCACCCATTCAGATTCTCTCACTGATGAAGATGAATCATTTGAAGGTAAAAACCACTCAAAAAATCAGCAAGATAATTTGCACACAAATGTCAGAAAAAACCAGGTTCTAAAAATCTACATGACAAACTGAATTGCAAACATTTTCAATGGACAGATCATTGGAAATCATCACAAAATATCATATATGCTACAGTTTTGGCAGCTAATGGAAAACATCAAGACAAAGAAAAGATCAACAACAAACAAAAAGTGCCCACTTGGAAGTCAAAATTATAGTGGTAAATTGTGGAAATCAGAGTTAAATTGTTAGTACTAGATGAGATTTGAAGAAATTCAAATGTTTTCTCATGGAAAAGCAAGAAGATCAAGTGGAAATATAAAATTAAAGCAATAAATTAAATTCCACCAACCAAGAAAATACTTAAAAAGAAACCACAATCAAAGGTACAGAGAATAAAAGTGTTGTAGCTTCTATTGAGAAAATAGAATCTTTTGAACAGACATTGAAAAGTTTTACAGGTAAATTGGAAAAGAAGTTATAGAAATGAAAAAGCTGACATCTATTGTAAAAGTACAAAAAGTTTGGGAGAATATTTGAGCAGCCCAAAGGAATATAATCCCAATGTACAATGGACAAATGAGAACAAGAAAGAATGAAAGATAAACCTGTAAAAGAATGGAAAAATGTAACCAAGAATAATATTAGGCAAGCTCTTACAAAATCCATAAAATGAAAATCCCCAGGAAATGACAAAGTACCCAAATTTTGCCTTTATCATCTTTCATCAATTCATAAAATGCTTGTGCAAACTTTATCAATACTAACTAATTCAGTTAGTCAGTTAAGTGCCTTACATGCTTTAGTAATGACATCAGTTTAGAATTTATATTAGATAAATGTGCAAAAACATCGTTCAAGAAATGGAGAATTACTGAAACAAACTAAATAGATCTAGATTTTGTCATAAAGATGACTGGAACAATAAGAAGCCTATAAATACCTAAGAGTCAATAAAAGAGATGGAATACAAATACCCAAATGAAGGAGAAAGTAAGAAAAGAATACTACAGGCATGTGCATCTAGTTATAAATACCAAGTTCACAAAACAGAATATCAGCCATAAACACTTTGGCTGTCCCTGTCAACATTCTTAATGGGACTATACCTGACATTAAGGAAATGGATGTCAAAATGAGAAAGCTTCTCACTTGCCTCTACATACATCATTCTGAAGATGAAGTTGATCATTTGTATGTACCCAGATCTAAAAGAAGGCAAAGGATTAGTTCAACTAGAACTGTCTTACGAAACCTCAACAATCAGTTTTTTTAAACATACATAGAAACTACAGAAAACTGGATGACGAACTGTGTCAAGGAACATGAAAGAAGTAAGAATATTATTTTCCAATAAAGGAAGCCTATAAATTCAAAGTGGAATTTGAAGTGGATTTAGGAGAGCAAATAAACCATAATGTAGTTACTGTAGTGACAAAGAATCTAAAAATGTAAGCAAAAGCAATTGCAATATGCCAAATGCAGAAATGATGATAAGATAAACTTCTTCATGGTCAATACTTTGCTCGTATCTAGCTAATGTAGACAAATCCCATAACCATCAGTGATTACATAGTGCAGAATTAAAAAGCAGAAACTGAAGGTTTTATTCTTGCTACACAGTGTAGCAATATGAGTCAGCTATTTTGTTAAATTAAAAAACAGCAGGCACTGTCACAAAAATCAATATGGAACATTTACTTTTGACAGATGGTTATCAGTAAGTGAAGTCAATTTCACAGTATAAGAACAAGAGGCTCAGTCTTAGAGAAAGTCACGGAAAGAATCTTAATTACTTTTAAGATGAAGATGACAAGACAAAGAAAACTGTTGTCTATAAAACTGACCATCCTGTGAAAAGTTAAGCAGAAGGAATGAAGTAGGCCTCACAGAATGGACATAGATGATGGCTGCTGAACTGTGTACCTTTCCATCACTTATATCACGGCTATACTTCACTTGCTTATAGCAGGAAGTTACTACTCAAGAATAAAATCTGGTTTAATGCTAGAAATTGTTTGTTTCTCACTTGTGGGTAATAATCTGGCCAAAGGATTATTTTTAAGCTACAAGTGTTTGACTAAAAGAAGCTGCACCCTGAGAATGACCCTGGGGTCTGGCCTGAGCTGCAACACAACACACAGGACAAATGATTGCTAACTAGAAATTACCAAGTAAACATACTGAAATATTGTGTCAACCTGAAATGCAGATTCTGTGATGAATATTCAGAAACAATTGACCGTCTTGTATTAGGTTGCATGGTATTAGCATCCACTGAATATAAAATTTGTCATGACATCTGCACTGGAAAATATACAACTTTTATGAGAAGGAAACTGCAAGAAATTGCTATGAACACCACCCAGACATTGTTACAGAGAGAGAGGACCTGTAACAATAGGACTTTACAATACACACAGATAGAACAATCAAAGCTAACCTCACAGCCATAGTGATTAAAGACCACAAAAACAGAATGTCCTTTCTTATTGAGATGACAATTCCTGCAGAGTATAATGTAGCTTTGAAGATCTACAAAAAATATCAAATACAAGAATGTTGAAATGGAAATCTAAAACATATGGTACATGAAAACATCAATAATTCTAGTTGTTGTTGGAGCCTATGGATTAATTGAAAAAGACTTATAGAAAGGATTCCTGGTAGCCCATGCCTTAAAAAATACAAGGAAGAAGAATAATTATAATCTTCTTGTTTTTCTTCTTTTACTATTATTATTATTTGTTTATGTTATGTTTCCTGCTTTCTATCCTATAGAGCCAGGTCCAAACTATAGTCCTTAGGCCATTATTATTATTATTATTATTATTATTATTATTATTTGTGTATATTATATTTCCTGCTTTGTACCTGTAGAGCCAGGTTGAAACTATGGTCCTTAGGCCCTATAGCAGAACTGACATTTAATTGATAGCATTTTTCTTAGTATATGGGATGTTCTTGGTAGGGCGATCTTCTGGGCAACTTGTATGTTGATGTTACCTGGGACACTGTTAGTAAAATTATCCATTCCTTTTCTCATGAGGCCCAATGCTCTGATTACTATTTGTACAGTCTCAGTCTTCATTCCCCATATCCTGTTAATCTTGATCTCCAGGTCTTTGTATTATTATTATTATTATTATCATTATTATTATTATTATTATTTGTGTATGTTATGTTTCCTGCTTTCTATCCTATAGAGCCGGGTCCAAACTATGGTTCTTAGGCCCTGTAGGAGAACTGCCATTTAATTGATAGCACTTTTCTTAGTATATGGGATGTGCCTGGTGGGGCAATCTTCTGGACAACTTGTATGTTGATATTACCTGGAACACTGTTAGAAAAATTGTTCATTTTTTTTCTCACAGTGTTGTTTTTATTGTCATTTTTTTTTTTTTTTGTTTCCTTAAAAAACATATTTCCATAATGTAACAAATACCATAGCATTAGCATTGTAGGCTAGTTTACAGATTTAAAATAATAATTTACAATATTGTCAAAAATGAATATATAAAAAATGATCTCTTTACAGGAGTAGAGGTTTATCCATTGTTTTTCTTCTTCTTAGGATTGGATTTCTGGATTTTTCCAGTCTTCTCATTTTTTTTTCATTCCCAGTAACCCCATGCATCTTAGAGCATTATTGCCTTGCATGGGGTGAATTGCTTAGAAAAAAAAATATTGCAAACCTTCTTCTCAGTAACAAACACTGATTATTGCAAATGAAACAAAATAAATATATTGATCTCCCAGTTGCTACAGTAAAACATCTGTTGGACACCTGTATAACTATTTCTTTTACTTCATTTTCATCTTCATTAAGTTGGTAGTTTGATTTTTAAAGAAATATGAACTGAACTTGAATTATACATAATAAAAATATTGTAACCATTGTTTAAGTCTTTGTTGAAGTCAGATGACATCAAATCTCCAAGCTAACTATACAATGAACTTTGGTGCCAATCAGTATATCACTACAGATGGGAAGACCAAACATTGGGAATTGCTATTGAAGAAGCATTTGCTATCAAAAGACAGGAATTATTCTCAGTAGACGATGATACTGTTCAACAAATAAAGAACTGCCTCAGTGATTTCTTTTCATCTTTATTCAGAGAAAAATGAATGCCTTTTTATACAGAGTTTCCAAGAGAGAAACATTTAGAGTGAAAAGGAGAAGGGTGTTGACAGTTAAAGACTTGCTGGAGACAGAGATATAAACAGAATTTCCAAGTGACTTTTCTTTTTCATCCACCCTTATTTAAATGCCACAATTACATTAAAAGGCTCTCAAATAGAAGAAGAAATATTTTTTTAAAAAAGCTACCCAAATTAATAATTAATAAAAACAATGGGAAATATTTTTTCAAATTACTTTAAAATATTTTTCATTCAATATCTCTATATTTTCTATGAATATTAAATGATTTAGTATAATAAAATTAAGGTTTTATTTGAATATTTTATTGGATTTTATTTTTTTCATTAACTAAAAATCTGCTAATATGATTTTGAGATATGGATCTAATACAAATATTTTCAACATCATCTTTTACACAATGTTAGGAAGTCTTAGAAGTGTACTGTGGAAATGACTCCTGCTTGTATGTCTTTTTATGTGTCATGACCCTTCAAGACGTAGGCAGTCAGGCTCTCTACAATTACCTGTCCTTTGTAGGTCTTAATAATTTTTTTCCTTTTATTATTTCTCTTAAACTTTGTTCTGCCATCCATTTACTCAATCTTGCTAGGTAAGAGATGCATTGTTTTCCTGTCTCTCTTGCTTTTGATCTGTCCTGTGAGTATCAGATTTTCCAATTTTTTCCATTTTTTCCAGTGAGTATCAGATTTTCCAATTTTTTCCATTTTTCTCCATTATGTGCCCTATGGATTTTAATTGTCCTCTTCCTGATGTTAAGTATAAGTTTCCTTTTTGTTTCTAAAACTTAGTCGTTGCTCACATATTCAGCTCATGGTATCCTCAGCATCCTCCTGTAGAACCACATTTCTGTTTCTTCAAGTTTCTTCCTCATCTTTAATGAGATTGTCCAGCATACACTGTCATATAGGAGGACAAATATCACATAGCAATTCAGTACTCTATTTTTTGTTTCTAACAAAATTTTTCTGGCAGGACTTTTCGATTTGTCTCCATATTTCCGGACTCGATACACTGAAAACACAAAATTTTTCTGTTTCTCAATACTCTGCTTAGCATTTGGAATTCATCTTTGGCTATCCTGATGCTTCTTCAGATTTCAGTGTCACACTTTCTGTCTTCTGTTAAATCATTTCCCAGATATTTAAATTGTACTTGTTTGGTTTTGGTATCTCCAAATTGTAATTTGTATGTTAGGCTATCCCTTTTGCTAACAACCATAAATTCCATCTTCTTGCAATTTATCCTTTAAATTCATTTTCCTTCATTATATTATGTAGGGATTGTTGTGGTTTCCTTCCTGTGTCTGCTATCAACACTGTCATTTGTATATTTTATGTTGTTAAGATTGTGTCCACAAATAATAAATCCTGGTAGGACTTCTAGTTCTCTCAGAATCACTTCATTCTTGCATGTACATTTACACATCAAATAAAGAGCCAAAAAATTACTAGCAGCTACCTAATGTACCACCTCTGAATAATATTGGCTACATGATGTGGAATGTAGTCTGTGAGGTGCTGGACTATCCATAATTGATCCGTGAACATTGGGTGTAGCTACAAGGAATTTATTAAGTTTTGTATTATATATGCTCAATAGGGTTTAAATGTGGTAAGAACATATCAATGGAGAAAAATGGGGGTGGGGAGGTTCATTATTTTGATGAAACAAATAAAAAATATTTTGCTGAAAAAAAATAACATTATTTTGCTGAAAAAAAAATGACATTATTTTGCTGAAACCAAATCAGCTGGAAACATGGTAAGAATAAAGAGATGGAAAAATGGTCTGCAACAAAATCTCTGTATAACACATTTATCAAGAAATATTCCAGTTTTACTAGAAATCCTTTGCAACGTTCATTAGAAGAATTTTGACACTCATATGAAATATTGAAGGCAAGAGAGACAGATAGAAACAGAGAGTAACTTAACTTATGTAAATAGATTGCAGAACAGGGAGTGGGATGTATAGTAAAAAGACAAACACTGGTAAGAGCTGAAAAAGGATAGCAAGTGATGGTAAGACATGAGCCCCAACCTTACAAAACCACAGCTTGCATAACATCCTGCTAGCAGTCTAGATCCATAGATACATGCAGTCTCCTTGACACTTGAATTTTTCTGTCTGCCCAAAAGAACCCAAAATGCAATTCATTTGACCAAATAAGATTGTACAAGTCTCTCATTGTCCAAAAGTTTGTATATTTTGGCTTAGGAGAGAAGCAGCATTATATAAATAACTATCCTTGTTGTGAGGAAACTATAGAATACCACAGAATGCAATGTACACCATAGAATATAATATATATAATACAAATTATTGATGATTTGAGTGATACTAACATTGAATTGGAATGTGGTCTTATGAAATGTTGCTCTATATTAAATGATTACTGTTCTTGTTAGTTGCTGATATCATCTATGGATGTCCACAGTTTTCAAGTGCTACTGAATTCTACCATAATTCATACACACTTGCAACTATTACCTGAGAAAAACCTAGAAGATTTACCATCTTGGAGATAGGGTGACTTATCTTTATCACCCCAACAATCATTCTCTCCTCAAGTGGTTTTCAATTCTCTTCATGCCCCATGGCTAACACAGTTTTACCTATTATATTACACCTTCATAATCTGGTTAAGACCAATTATAAAAGGGGGGGGGGTAACCTTTTAGATATTTGTCTTTAATATTTTAGCACTAAATTTAAGATCCAAGATGTTAACAGTCCTGTCTCAGAAATATGAAATTAAATCATTTTTAACAATCTTTGTGTCTATTAGGCCATATCATATTGAAACACCAATTCTCATCTGATCAACAAAGTTAAACAATGCCAATCCTTCTTAGTATCTATATCGACAACCAGTTGGGAATACCAGGTGCTGTAAGTCAGGATGTGTGTTGGATGTCATGGATAATAGCTTGTAATGAGAAATCAAAACATGAGTTTGAATTCCAGCCAGGTTCATTATATTCACTTACATGCAAATAATCTTGGGAAATGTATGAATCCATCTTTTCTTCCACAGCTATGGGTAAAATATAAGGATAGACTGAATTCTATAGCTTTGGTTGGCAACCAGTTCACTGCAGAAAGTAATGGCAGCCTACTGTAGGAATTCTTCTGTTGAGTCAATCATGAATTGAAAAGAGACATGATCACCCAAGCATGCCTTATGCATATCACCTAAAGAAGGAAGTGTCTATTAATTGTTCATAGGATAATTCTTTATATATAAGAATGATATAGTGTTAATCTATGCAAAAATTGTTTATTATAATCATAATTATTGTTAGAAGTACTGTTGTTATATTTCAAGGCAAATGAATGACAAAGTAGAAAAATTTCCATGTCAGGTGTATTGTTCTTTAGGACTTCATTGAACTAATAATCCTAAAGGGCAATGAAGTCCTAAAGGATGATGAAGTCCTAAAGGGCAATGAAGTCCTAAAGGATGATGAAGTCCTAAAGAGCAATGGTGTACTAAAGGGCAATGAAGTCCTAAAGGATGATAAAGTCCTAAAAAGCAATGGCGTACTAAAGAGAAATGATGTCCTAAAGGATGAAATGAGTGACATAGAATTTTTCCATTTGCCATATTCAAAGCATCAGAAAATAAATTAAAAAGAAGTGCTAAAAATTTCTTGGGCTGTCATAATCCCCAATATCTGATAAAATTATCAAACATTTTCTAAATGCAAAAATTTTCTAAGAAAACAAGATGAAGATAGTGAAGATATCCAAGAATATGAACCAGTGAGTAATCATTAAGGAACTTGGAATGTCATTTCAGAAATCTTTTTGAAGTCTCAATGCAGTGGAAGTGTTTTGAATTGACCAAACTATGATTGCATCTGAAAGCTGTAACATAAGATAATATGGAGACAAATCTGGACAACAAAAAAGCTCAGTGAAAAAAACTGATAGACAAGTGATGGATGAGTATGACTTGTTCAGTTTGTTGTCAGTAGATAACACTAAGTGCATTCTTCAACAACAGGAACTGAAGACATACATTTCAATGAAGAAACCAGCTTTAAACAAAAAGAATTTGAATGCAATATAAAGTTTGTCAAAGTGGGATGCAGATGCTTGGAAGATCACATTCAACAGTAAAACAAAGATGTAGTAGTATTCTAAAAAGTATCAATTAATAGGCTGACAAGAAAGTGAAATGATCCATGTTACATGACAAAAACAGTGATGGACTGTATAAAAATGATGATTAAAATTTGTTTAAAATTAATGATAGCTTAAATAGTGATATATACATTCTGTTGCTGAAGAAACATTTGATATCAGACTTGGCTGAAGGTAATATTTTTGGCATTATGGAGCTCCATATCACAGATTGAATGTAATACAACAGAAACTGATTGATGAATGTGACACTGTATTGAGAGCTCTGACTTAAATCATGGATCAAATATTGATAGAAGTTATGATGAAAATTCCTCAAAAGAATCCATACATTCCTGAGTTGTGGGAGCTCAACCAGGAACTTAATCCACATATCTGTTCCTTCCTTGTAATATGATTTCCAGTAACAACAGGTAATGTTGTTGTATTAAGATGTCAAATTCTGCTGATTTGAGGTCCTTGAAGTCTTTCTCAAATGTTTTCAAAGATGTGTATTTGTCAATTAGGGCTACAAAATTTATAGGAAGTCATGGATTTTCAGCATGATTTTTCACAATTATTATTATTATTGTTGCTGTTGTGTATTATATGACTAATCCACAATTCCATTCTGTCTATAAATTTATATAAACCTCTAATTTGGATTCATAGATAGTGAAAATATTAAAAGAAGAGAAAGATAATGAAAGGCCCTTGGCTAAGTTGAAATAGAATATATTAAATCAAAAACAAAAGCAAAAGAAAAAGAAACATTCAAACATGCAGATGTTAAATCTACTCAAGTTCATCATATTGGCAGAATTCTCTCACAAAAGAATAACAGATCTACAATAACCTCAATCTAAAAAAATCGAAAATTCAACAAAAATCTATAATTTTGTGTCTTTATTATCTGTGTTTCACCTCAGTAGGCCATAGCAAGTAAATGGAGGGATTGGTATTGTGCATATCACACTCTCTTTAAATCATCTCTAGTTCAAACTTGTGGATTCTCCATGTATCTCTTGTAACCATTGTGGGAAACCTGTAACAATCCTGAAAAATCACAAAATGTTTGTTTGCAAAATTAGGCTATTATAATGATAATGAAAGGAACTTACTGAAAAATTATCATAATCTTATTCATTATTTAAACAAGAAATGCTATATTTATGATAAGAATGATGCCACAGAGAGCAATCCAAAGGAAAAAAGATGTATACTTGTTTCATAGACTATACAACAGCATTTGGTAATGTACAGCACAAAAGCCTATTTGAACTATTAGGGAAACTTGATTCATTTGGAAAAGATATTAAAATAATACAGAGGATATACTGAGGTAAAACCACACTTGCATGCAAACAGAAAATTAATTTTATACAAAAATAGAAAGGAGTGTTAGATAAGGATGTATAATTAATTTCACTGAATTTATTCAATCTTTACAGTGCAGTAATCCTAAGAGAACTATAAGTCCTACTAGAATTTTTTATTTGTGGGCACAATATTAACAACATAATGTGATAGGTCCTGAGCTAGCATCTTGACTTCAGTCACTTTCTTACAGACATGATGTGGTTTCCCTCTGTCTTTTCTACAAATATTTTCATGGCAACTGCTCTGACAAGCTACTTTCACTGGTACCCCATCTGCATGAATTTAAGCATGCTACTAGGCTGGCATCTCGGTCCCACCCTTTCACTGTCAAAACAATTAATTGTAACTGCCTCTTCTACTCCAACAGCTTCTTCTCTCGGACATCCCAACAGTGGAACTCCCTTCCTCTTACTTGCTTCCTTGACTATTATAATCTTCAAAACTTTAAATGTAATGTCAATCGACATTTTCGGATGTCTTGATCTTGATCCCCATCCTTCTTGTTATCATTTCCTCAAACACTCCTCTTTGCTCTTACTTTCACTCTCTGTAACCCCTCTCATGCTAGTGGTACTCACACCTTGCTTGGAGTGAAATGGTTAAAAAATATACAGATAACACTGTGTTGATGGCGGATGCAGAAAGGAAACAAAAAGGAGTTCCTAAAGAAGGTAAAAAACTAACCATTGTAAGTAGATAGAACCAATGGTTGTAAGCAAGAAGAACAGACCAGGATGTAAGATAAGAATTGAAGATGTCAAAATCAAACAAGTATAGAAGTTTAAATATCTGTGAAGATTTTAATAGAAGACAGAAAACTGTGATACTGAAATCTGAAGGAATACTGAAATACTGAAAGATGCCTTTCCAAAACTAAAGTATTAGGTTTGATTGATTGATTTTTTTATGGTTTATCAACTTTTGCAGTTTATTTAAAACAAGAAAATATTTTTAGATTATAAGAAATTTTGATGGATAATAACAATTTACTGATATATACTATAAACTGACCCATAGCTGGGGATAAAAGATGTGGATTCATGCCTTTACCAAAGGGTTTTGCATGTAACAAACTCAACTGGTATTGGAATTCAGTCCTCTCATATGGCTGGACATTTTCCTCACAGATGAAGATGAGACTTTAGGCAATAGAGATGTGATTCTACAGAAGGATGCTGTATTTGAAGATAATGAGGAATACCATGATCTGAAAATAATGAGGAATTTTTAAGTTAAATAGAAAGAAAAATTAAGCTTACATTTAGAATCAGAAAGAAGAAATTGAAATTTCTAGGACATATAATGAGGAAAGAGAACTTGGAGATTTTGACACTCACAAGGGAATATTGGAGGCAAAACAAACAGAAGGAAATAGGAAGTAACTTATCTAATCAGAAGGAAATAGCAATTAGCCAATCTAATCTGAAGGGAATAGCAAGTAACTTATCTATTCAGAGGGAAATAGCAAGTAACCTATCCAATCAGAAGGAAACAGCAAGAAACCTATCTATTCAGAAGGGAATAGCAAGTAACCTATCTATACAGAAGGGAATAGCAAGTAACCTATCTAATCAGAAAGAAACAGCAAGTAACCTATCTATACAGAAGGGAATAGCAAGTAACCTACCTATACAGAAGGGAATAGCAAGTAACCTACCTAATCAGAAAGAAACAGCAAGTAACCTATCCAATCAGAAGGAAACAGCAAGCAACCTATCTATTCAGAAGGGAATAGCAAGTAACCTATCTATACAGAAGGGAATAGCAAGTAAACTATTTATTCAAAGGGGAACAGCAAGTAACATATCCAATCAGAAGGAAACAGCAAGCAACCTATCTATTCAGAAGGGAATAGCAAGTAACCTATATATACAGAAGGGAATAGCAAGTAACCTTTTTATTCAGTGGGGAACAGCAAGTAAGATACCTATCGATATAGAAGGGAATAGCAAGTAATCTATCTATTCAGGGGGAAATAGCAAGTAACCTATCTAATCAGAACGAAACGGCAAGTAACCTATCTATTCAGAAGGGAATAGCAAGTAACCTATCTATACAGAAGGGAATAGCAAGTAACCTATCTATACAGAAGGGAAATAGCAAGTAACCTACCTAATCAGAAAGAAACAGCAAGTAACCTATCCAATCAGAAGGAAACAGCAAGAAACCCATCTATTCAGAAGGAATAGCAATAACCTATTCATACAGAAGGGAATAGCAAGCAAACTATTTATTCAAGGGGAAACAGCAAGTAACATATCCAATCAGAAGAGAAACAGCAAGCAACCTATCTATTCAGAAGGAATAGCAAGTAACCTATATATACAGAAGGGAATAGCAAGTAACCTTTTATTCAGTGGGGGAACAGCAAGTAAGATACCTATCGATATAGAAGGAATAGCAAGTAATCTATCTATTCAGGGGGAAATAGCAAGCAACCTATCTAATCAGAACGAAACGGCAAGTAACCTATCCAATCAGAAGGAAACAGCAAGTAACCTATCTATTCAGAATGGAAATAGCAAGTAAGGTATCTAATCAGAAAGAAACAGCATATAACCTATCCAATCAGAAAGAAACGGCAAGCAACGTATCTATCAGAAGGAATAGCAAGTAAACTATCTATTCAGAGGGAAAATAGCAAGTAACCCATCTAATCATCAGGAAACGGCAAACAACCTATCTATTCAGAAGGGAAATAGCAAGTAACCTATTTAATCAGAGGGAAACAGCAAGAAACCTATCTATTCAGACGGGAATAGCAAGTAACCTATGTATACAGAAGGGAATAGCAAGTAACCTATCTAATCAGAAAGAAACAGCATATAACCTATCCAATCAGAAAGAAACGGCAAGCAACGTATCTATCAGAAGGGAATAGCAAGTAAGCTATCTATACAGAAGGGAAATAGCAGGTAACATATCGAATCAGAAAGAAACAGCAAGCAACCTATCTATTCAGAAGGGAATAGCAAGTAACCTATCTATACAGAAAGGAAATAGCAAGTAATCTATCTATTCCGGGGTGAAATAGTAAGTAAACTATCTAATCAGAAAGAAACAGCAAGTAACCTATCTATACAGGAGGGAATAGCAAGTAACCTATCTATACAGAAGGGAAATAGCAAGTAACCTATCTAATCAGAAAGAAACAGCATATAACCCATCCAATCAGGAAACGGCAAGCAAACTATCTATTCAGAAGGGAATAGCAAGTAACATCTATACAAGAGGGAATAGCATGTAATCTATCTATTCAGAGGGAAATAGCAAGTAACCTATCTAATCATCAGGAAACGGCAAACAACCTATCTATTCTGAAGGGAATAGCAAGTAACCTACCTATACAGAAGGGAATAGCAAGTAACCTATCTAATCAGAAAGAAACAGCATATAACCTATACAATCAGAAAGAAATGGCAAGCAACATATCTATCAGAAGGGAATAGCAAGTAACCTCTCTATTCAGAAGGGAAATAGCAAGTAACCTATTTATTCAGAGGGAAACAGCAAGTAACCTATCTAATCAGAAAAATACAGCAAGTTACCTATCCAATCAAAAGGAAACAGCAAGCAACCTATCTATTCAGAAAGGAATAGCAAGTAACCTATCGATATAGAAGGGAATAGCAAGTAATCTATCTATTCAGAGGGAAATAGCAAGTAACCTATCTAATCAGAACGAAACGGCAAGTAACCTATCTATTCAGAAGGAAATAGCAAGTAACCTATCTAATCAGAACGAAACGGCAAGTAACCTATCTATTCAGCAATAAAGGAAATCAAAGGAAACGGCAATCAACCTATCTATTCAGAAGGAAATAGCAAGTAACCTATCTATTCTGAGGGAAACTGGAAATATCCAATCAGAAGGAAACAGCAAGCAACCTATCTATTCAAAATACAGAATGGCAATCAACCTATCTATTCAGAGGGAAATAGCAAGTAACCTATTTATTCTGAAAGAAACAGCAAGTAACCTATCCAATCAGATGGAAACAGCAAGCAACCTATCTAATAACCTATCTATACAGAAGGGAATTGCAAGTAACCTATCTATTCAGAAGGAAATAGCAAGTAACCTATCTAATCCGAAAGAAACAGCAAGTAACCTATCCAATCAGAAGGAAACAGAAAGCAACCTAGCTATTCAGAGGGAAATAGCAAGCCACCTATCTAAGGAAAAAGAAACAGCAAGTAACCTATCTAATCAGAAGGGAATAGCAAGTAACCTATCTATACAGAAGGGAATAGCAAGTAATCTATCTATTCAGAGGGAAATAGCAAGTAACCTATCTAATCAGAAGTAAACGGCAAGCAACCTATCTATTCAGAAGGGAATAGCAAGTAACCTATCTATACAGAAGGGAAATAGCAAGTAACCTATTTATTCAGAGGGAAATAGCAAGTAACCTATCTAATCAGAAAGATACAGCAAGTAACCTATTCAATCAGATGGAAACAGCAAGCAATTTAGCTATTCAGAAGGAAATAGCAAGTAACCTATCTAATGAAAAAGAAACAGCAAGTAACCTATCTAATCAGAAGGATACAGAAAGTAGCCTATCTATACAGAAGGCAATAGCAAGTAATCTGTTTTGCATAAATGGATGGCAGAACTTGGAAGTGGTGATGTAATAAAAAAGACAAACATTGCTATGAGCTACAAATGTTCACCCATATCTGTAATGGGCACAGTACTGTGATTTATTTTTTATATAAAGAAACTTGAAAATTTTATATTTATGTACCCTTAAACCAGATAATTTTTATTAGAGATTATAAATGTGTCAAGATGTTGAAACTTATAAATGTTCAAATAAGCAAATGCAACCAAAATTATTGAAATGAAACTCCAACATCAGTTATATACAAAACTATAAAATATTCTGTAAATACTTAAGTAAAAGTGAATACTGGAGATCTCTGAAGAAGTTTGTGGCCGGCTAGGTCACATGATATATGCCTAATGAATCATTTATAGGATGAGATGGGCAGTCTATCTGCATGCAATATCCGGTAATTTTAACATATCAGGGAGGCTAGCAAGATGCTATAGTTGAACATCTTTCCAGAGCCCTTCAAACCACTTGTAAATTCCATGTCATATTAAGTTACTGCACTTCACAGATAAGAGATGGTCCTACATGACACTAAGCATATATCCCATCATTATTATTGTGCACACACACACACACACACACACACACACACACACACACACACACACACACAGACATACAATTATATAAAGTGGCTACAGAAATCAGTACTGAGTAGTGATAGTGTTTCATGCTTAAGGACTTACAATTGCATTCAATTAAAAAACACAAATTGTTATGATGTGAAATTCACCTCAGTATTCACTTTTATATCCACATGTTTATATTGAACAATTGTACCCATAAATATAGCATACCTTAAAACTATATTTCATCATATACAGTACCTTCCAAAAGTACTGGAACAGCAAGGTCAATTCCTTTGTTTTTGTTGATAACTGGCTATAGAAAATTGATCAAGAAAAATTCTGAAATTTTCTTTCAAATAATTTTTATTTTCCCAAGTACTTTCAATCTCATCTTCAGAGGTTGCATATCTATGCATGTGTTGTGCATTAACACTAAATTCAAAATATTTTTTCACCACTATGCAAGGAAGGTAATTTAAAAAAAATATTTTTTAATTGTAATATTTTAATTTAGTATTTTTTATATAACACTATGCTTCTACAAACATTTAAGAACTTTGTTGATATACATGTAGTTGACTTTATTTTTGGCTGCAACTCTCTTATATAAAAGGATTCCAGAATTTTATGTTTTTGCTTGATGAAGCACTGATGTATTTTTGACTAATATCTGAGATTGAACTATGATTGTTCAAGTGAAATGTAAGCCTTTTCTTTATTGTTGCTGTAAATGAGATTGAAAGGATTAAAACTAAAAAACAAACATAATAACTAAATTATATATATATATATATATATATATATATACATATATATATATATATATATATATAATGGCTGGCTGTTCATATCCAATTATGTCTGTTTACGAGGGTGGCTAGCCAATCTCAATTGTATATGCTGGCTCAAGCACATTTTGTTTTGCTCAACAACCACAGAATCTACTTGAGGTTTATATTCCAACAATGCTGACCAGTCCTTAGTTACAGGTTCTGGAAGAGAGCACATTATGTGGCATGATCAACCATCTGAACAAGACCAGTATGCTCCAACCTTTGGTCACAATGATGTGTGACTGTGTGCTATCACAACCATTGATGAAACCTGAAATATATCTGTCTACCCAGTTTCAATGAAATGGCTTGGGTCAACCTGTGGTTTGGTTTTTAGGCACTTTCCAAAGATGCTGCATACTGGGATCAACTCCCAAAGCTGATTACATGATGAGATTTAAACCCAGGTTTCATAGTTGTAAAGTAAATGTTCTAATCAGTTGGCCACATGGCTATATATATATATATATATATATATATATATATATATATACAGGGTGTTTCAAAAGAATACGCCAAAATCATTACGCTGTTTTTTCAGATCTATAGCATTGTAGTGGACTGAATCAGTGGTTATTTGATAGAGTAGTTATCAAAGTTTGATTAGGTGTCAGTTTCACCACTGTCGTTAGTATAACTTCCAGTGCAGCTGAATTGTGGGAAGATCAATCAAAATGGCGACTTCTCAGCAGAAGGCATTTTGTGTGCTTGAGTACAGAGCACCCACATGAAACTGTTGAGCATGAAAGAGATTCCCCTAAAGTGAATGTCTTCTATGTTGTGTCTCAAGACAAGGTCTATGGTCCCTTTTTCTTTGAAGGAAACACCATTACAGGACAAACCTATCTCGAAATGCTCCAAAACTGGCTATTCACTTTACTGCAAGCAGATTCGAATGACTTCATTTTTCAGCAAGATGGAGCACCACCCCATTGGCATCTCGGGGTTAGAGCTTATCTGAATGAAAACGTGCCTCAGTGATGGATTGGGAGGAGAGGTGCTAAAGACCTTGCTCTCTGTGCTTGGCCTGCCAGATACCCGGACCTCACTGTGTGTGACTTTTTCTTGTGGGAGTATGTTAAAGACCAAGTTTATGTTCCAGCACTTCCAGCAAGTATCGATGACTTGAAAGATCGAATAACAGCTGCAATCATCACGGTGGACCGTGACATGCTGAGGCGCGTTTGGGAGGAATTCTCATATCAGCTTGATGTTGTCCATGCTGCCGGTGGTGGACACATTGAGCACTTATAAAACATGAAATGAAACTTGAATGTATATACAACACATGTGTTCATGCTAGAGGTTTGTAATTTTTTTCGTTTTTGACACATCATGTGATGATTTTGGTGTATTCTTTTTGAAACACCCTATATATATATATATATATATATATATATATATATATTTATATGCCCATGGTGTAATGATGGCTAAATGTGTTATTTGAAAATCTGAAAAAAAAATTATTTAGATTAGTGATTTTTGGGTTATTAAACATTCTGTGGGATGCCCAATTATGCTGTAACACAATTTGGACAATTTTGCTGTGAAATCCAATATATATATATATATATATATATATATATATATATATATATATATATATATATATATATATATATATATATATATATTATAATAAAAAGAAAGAACAGTAAGATATATAATCGGGTACATTATTTACATTATTCGGACTATTGTCCTCATCTTTGTCGCCATATTTATCACAACGTTTTGGCCGTTGTACGCTCTGGCCTTCTTCAGGTGGCTGGAATGTCGAACTTAGCCCTTTATTTCACTCACTGGGGTAGACTGTTCTAGTTCCATGTGCCATGTTTAATAGATGTCAGTTATCAGTTATCTCCTGTTAATTTCCCTCTGAAAGTTCTCCACTGACTTAACTGGGTATTGAACTCACACTCTTTGGGTCCTGTCACTGGATCTAACCAATGTCTTTATCCACTGTGCCATGTGTCCTTGAGAAGAAGGCCGGAGCATACAACGGCCGAAACGTTGTGATAAATATGGCAACAAAGATGAGGACAATAGTCTGAATAATGTAAATAATGTACATAATACCTCATCTCAGAAATATAGACAGAATATAATCCGGTGTTCTTATTGATATTTATATTTTTGTTTTGAACAATAAAAATTATTAAAAAATTAAAATTTTCAGACACACTGAGCTGTATATTAATATTTTGTGGTTTTATCATTTTTATTAAGTTCCTCAACTAGTTTTAGCCAGTATGGCCATCATCAGGAGAAAAAAAAATGCTTTTTAGTAGTAGTGAATTACTGCAGTGAATGACAGTTTCTGAAGAAAGTGATCTATATTTTCCATTTTTTTTTATTGTTAATTTTTGTCAGTCCTTGTGTGTGTGTATATATATATATATATATATATACATACAACAGACAAACCTCTCATCAGTAAACTAAAGGGGGCATCCATTAAAGCTGATTATCTGTAGATGGGAAGGGATTATTTTGGGTTATAAAACCACTATAGTAACTACCAGGATTTATAATCATAATGTAAATACTATAAACACACATATATATATGGCATAAATAAATATATATTTAATATATCTGAATGTAATGAGAATGAAAATAATATATAAATTCTAACATTCACAGCATTAATTCAAAAGAGAGCTCAATGCCAAGAGTAGAGCAATAATTATTTATTATAATTTTTTCATATTGACAAAAACACTTTACTCACTACAAAGCTGCAACCTTGTTTCGGTGCATTTAGTTGTACCTTGACTGGTAAGAACCAAAAATGGTTATGAAAAATAGTGATGTTCATGAGTGGCCTGCTTACAAACAGAATTGTTCAAAACCATTTTTGGTTTTCACCAGTCAAGGCACAACTAAATGTAATGAAACAAGGTTGCATCTTTGTAGTGAGTAAATTGTTTTTGTCTATTATATTATATACTTAATATAGATATATTAATCAAAATAACAGAAATAGTAGATTTCTCAAAGCTACTTTCTCACACATGTGCTAATGTATCATACTTTATATACTGCACACTCATTTTTGTTTACAACTGAAAAGGCTGCCACCGCCACCAAGTGTTCACTTTGAGAACTAATATGACTCATTCCACAAAGTGCACAAATTTTGAAATATATTGGTGACAACTTGGAAGTTTTTTCATGCAGGTCTTTTTTAATTTGCTTGCAGATTTTGTCCATTGCATCCAAAATCTGTTGATTGGGGCATCCGTAGATGAGAGGTTTGTCTGTATGTCTTTCATATATATATATATATATATATATATATATATATATATATGCATGTATGTTTGTTTGTATGTAGCTTTCTTATTTTTATAAAGTCTGCTTGTCTGTCTATAAATATTTGTGATATAAATTTTCCTCTAAGTATTTTCCTTTGAATATTGATTTCATTATGGCAGAAATACTTGACCTTTAAACTTTAAAATGTCATATTTCAATCCAAGGCATACAATAGACTCTTCAGAAATCTCAGACTTCCAGAAAGTTTTTGATCTTTAGACAATGTTAACTATGTTTCCTTGGTTTCTGGAAAAGGTTATATTTTAATGTTTCAAGAAAGAATTTGCTCTTTATTTTTCATACAGGGGATATTTAAAAAATTTTCCATGATGCATAAAACATTTAATCACTTCTTTTATATGTGTCCTATCCCTTGTAGTTTTAATTAATGTTTAACCCCTTACCATTACTTTTTGCCCCATTCTGCTAGCCATTCATCTAAACTCATTAAGTAATTTTCTTCCAGTTTCTCACTACACCTCTTGTCTTAAATATATTCTTGCTTCAATAGTGCAAATATCTCCAAGGCCTCTTTATTCATAATGTCTCTGTTTCTGATTGTAAGTATAAGTGTTCTCTTTGCACTTGTAAATATCAGTTTTCTTGTAGTTCCTATTTTCCTTAAAACTTCCTTATTGCTCACATGTTCTGTCCATGGTATTCTCACCACTTCCTGGTATCTTTCCTCATGTATACCATATATTTCAATTTTTACTTTTCTGATTGTAAATATCAGTTTCCTTGTAGTTTCTATTTTCCTTAAAACTTCCTTATTGCTCACATGTTCTGTTCATGGTATTCTCAACATTTCTTAATATCTTTCCTCATTATGTGTCCTAAGAATTTCAGTTTAGTCTTTCCAGTCATAAGTTTCAGTTTCCTTGTAGTTCCTATTTTCCTTAAAACTTCCTTATTGCTCACATATTCTAGCCATGTTATTCTCAGTATTTCTTGCTATCTTTCTTCATTCTTCTTTCATGTGTTGTGTCCCTTTAGGACATAAGTGATCATGGCTCTCCACTTCTAGTAGCTCTCAATAAATTTGCCTTTTTGTTATTTCTTCCAGACCCTGTTATGGCATCCACTTGCTTAAGACTGCTAAGTGTGTCATGTGTTTCTTTCCCTTGCACTCCTTTTCCTCTATTCAACCCGTGAGTATCAGATTTTCCAAGCCCTCCTTTCTCATTACATGTTCCAGAAATTTCATCTGCCTCTTCCTGATGTTAATTTTCATCTTTGCATCCTCTCCAAAACCTTACTGTTGCTCACATGTTCAGTCTATGGTATCCTTAGCATCCTTCTGTAGAACCATACTTCTGTTGCCTCGAGTCTTTTCTTCATCATTGAGGAGACCATCCAACATTCTCTGATGTAAAGGAGGACAGATATCACGTAACAGTTCAGTACTCTTATCTTTGTTTCCTATGAAACTTTCCAGTCTCATAATACTCTGCCTAGCTTTTGGAATGCATCTTTGGCCATCTCAATACATCTTCAGATCTCAGTATTGCATCCTCTGTCAGAACACTTCCCAGATATTTAAATTTCTGCACTGGCTTGATTTTAGTGTCCCCATCCTGTGAATCACATTTTGGCTTCATCTTTTTACTGATGACCACTGATGGCCATGCATTCTGTCTTCTTGTAGTTTATGCTTAGTTCCTTCTTCTTGCTATCCTTTGCTATGTTCTGTAAGAGGTTTTGTAGTTTCCTTTCCATGTCTGCTATCAGTATTGTCTCATCTGCATATCTTATGTTATTAAGAGTGTAGCCACCAATGCTGAATCCCATTAGGATTTCCAGTTCTCTCAGAATTGCCTCATTGTATAGTTTGAATAAGTCCAGTGAGAAGACACATCCTTGCCTTACACCCCTTTCTATTTTTGTATATCTGGTGAACTCATTTTTTATCTGGTTTGTTGCCAGTAGAGGTTTTTGATTATTCTAATGTCTTTCCAGAATATGCCAAGGTTGCTGAGCAGTTCTAACAGATCTTTGTGACGTACTTTGTCGTATAGTATATAAGACACAGGTGCACATTCTTCTGCATTTGTATGGCTCTTTCTGATAACATTTTGAGCATGAATATTGTGTTCCTTATTCTGTTGTCTTTAATGAAATCACATTGTTCTTGTCATAGCTATGGCCTGATTCTGCTGAACACTCTATTCATCAGAATACAGATGATGAGTTTTGTTATGTTGCTCATTAGGTTGATAGTTCAGTGGAGATCACATTTGTTTGTACCTGGTTTCATAGGCAGTGCTATGAAAATAGATCTGTTTAGATCTTCCAGTATATCCACACTGTTGTTGATTTCATTTATTATCTCTGTAATCTTGTATATGCCCAAATCATCTAAGGCTGTTAGCATCTCTGTTACAATTCCGTCTGTCCCTGTCACCTTGTTTCTGTTCAGTTTGGCCAGTGCAGGTTCTACTTCACTATTTACATTATTCGGACTATTGTCCTCATCTTTGTTGCCATATTTATCACAACGTTTCAGCCGTTGTACACTCCGGCCTTCTTCAGGTGGTTGGAATGTCGAACTAAACCCTTTATTTCGCTCACTGGGGTAGACTGTTCTAGTTCCATGTGCCATGTCTAATGGATGTCAGTTATCATTTATCTCTTGTTAGTTCCCCTGTCCAAGTTCTCTATTGTCCTCATCTTTGTTGCCATATTTATCACAATGTTTCAGCTGTTGTACATCTCGGCCATCTTCAGGTGGTTGGAATGTCGAACTGAAACTTTTATTTCGCTCATAGGGTAGATTGTTCTAGTTCCATGTGCCATGTCTAATGGATGTCAGTTATCAGTTATCTTCTGTTAATTCCCCTCTCCAAGTTCTCCACTGCCTTAATCAGGTATTGAACTCACACTCTTTGGGTCCTGTCACTGAATCTAACTAATGACTTTATCCACTGTGCTGTTGTGATAAATATGGCAACAAAGATGAGAACAATAGTCTGAATAGTGTACATAATACCTCATCTCAGAAACATAGACAGGCTCTACTTGGTTTTTTAGAATTTCAAGCCTATTACAGTGTATTGTTGGCTGTTCTTTTTTGTTGTGAAAGAGTTCTCCAATATATTTGTTTCAGCACTGAAGAATTTTTTCTTTCTCTAATATGAGCATTCCATCCTTGGATTTTATACAGCCTGTTGTTGAAAATGTCTCCTGTCCTGTTAGTTCCTTTACTTGTTTATCCATGTCTCCTTTGTCTATAGTACCCAATCACTCTATTTCTGAACATTTTTTGTTTAGCCACTCTTTTTCAGCTTACCTGCACTGGGTCCTTATTTCACTGTCTTCTTTGCATCATGTCAAGAATCTCATCAGTGTTTCATTTGTTTTTTTCTTCTTCATCCATTATATCATTTGCTGATGTCACTAAAGCTTCTCTTATTGTGTCCTATTTCAAGTTTTCATTTCCATTGTGTCTTTTGTATCTTCTTTTCATACTGTCCATATATTTTTCCTTCAGGTTTTGGTTGCTCAGGAGTTTGTTGTATTGCAATTTGGGTGCTGTGTTACAGTTCTTCTTCAGTTTCCATAGTTTCAGTCTCAATAGAGCAATGGTTGCTCTTGTAATTGGTACTTGGGTAAGTTTTGCAGTGAACCATTGCATTCCTGAATCTTTTGTTGATAGTTATGTAGTAAATTAGGTTTTTAGTTTCTCATCCTCTATGTCCATAATCATCTGTAATGTTCTTGAAACTATATGTTGGCTATTACCTGGTCATTGGCTGTGCACCATTGGACCTATTATTCTCCATGTTTGTTGCTAGTTCCTAATCTTCTTATGTGTCTCATAAATTTCAGTTTTCTCTTTTTGATTGTAAGAATCAGTTTCCTTGTAGTACCTATTTTTTTAAAACTTCCTTATTGCTAACATGTTCTGTCCATGGTATTCTCAGCATTTCTTGGTACTTTCCCTATTAAGTGTCCTATGAATTTCAGATTTCTCTTTCTGATTGCAAGTATCTGTTTCTTATACTTCCTATTTTCTTTAAATCTTCCTTATTGCTCACATGTTCTGTCCATGGTATTCTCAGCATTTCTTGGTATTTTTCCCCATAAGTGTCCTATGAATTTCAGATTTCTCTTTCTGATTGTAAGTATCTGTTTCTTGTACTTCCTATTTTCCCTAAAACTTCCTTATTGCTCACATGTTCTGTCTATGGTATTCTCAGCATTTCTTGGTATCTTTTCTCATTATTGTGAGAGAATATGTGAAAAAGAAAACATTATTAAAAAGAGAGGACACAAAAACACATCTTATATAGTCAAGCATGAAATTAACAACACCCCAAAACAGACCCTTTTTAAAATGTTTGAGGAAGTGTCCAAAAGCACTTGTGACAATTGACAATATGTCCAATTTTTGCCCTCCTAACTGCCACCAAACAGAAAAATTCTTCAAAGTGATACTAGATTTTCCAAATATCTCTTTTCCCAAGACATGTTCATTTCCCAAGCCAACATACATACCATAAAATTATTAAAAAATTAAAAGAAAATGATTAAATCAATACTTTCTTTATTCAAAGTAAATAAATACTTAAATTATTTTCAAAAAAGTAAAGTAAAATGTTTAATAATAGTTAAATTAAAAAAATGTTCAATATCAACAATGATAATGTTTACTCACTTTAATTTATTAGGCATTAAATTACATCACTTAGCATCTTACATAGTTTACCTTGACTTTCATAGCTATGTGACAATTTTTGAGTATTCTCAAATTAAAAATTTTGAAAATTTAATGATATTTTTACTTCTATTTATAAATACTTGTTGCAAAATAAAATGCTTACATTTGCATTGCTAAAGTTTATCACAGGATGAAACGCATCATTAAAAATGTTTTCTTTTTGTTATATATATATATATTTATATATATATATATATATATTATATATATATATATATATATATATATATATATATATATATATATATATGTATGTATGTATGTAGAAATATAGTCTTAAGATGTGCTATATTTATGGGATAAAGTGCTCAATATCAGAGATAGAGCATGTGTAATATGTAATATATGTATGTATATATATTAGAAAATTTTATTGGTGCTACAAAATTTAATAACCACCATAAGTAGACAAAATTTATTTTTAATATTACCACACATGATAACAATTAAATTTAAAAAAATGATAAACATGCTAGCTAACTGGTTTCAAACCACACTCAATAGAGCTAAATCAAGGTTAATAAATAGGTATACATTATATATATATATAAAAATATATATATATGTGAAAAGTGTGTGTATATAGATATAAATAAATATATATATGTATAATTATTTATATATTATATGCGTGGTACTTATTAGAAAGCGCTCAATATCAGAGATAGAGCTAACATATTTGGTTGGATAGATGTGAGTTTGTGACCTGGGTTTCACACTTTTGCAATCGTCAGACAAACTGATATAAAAATATATATATATATATATATATGACAATGATGATGATATGATATCATCATCATCTCTCTCAATCTGGATTGATCCTAGTAAAATTAATTATTATAACTGATCCACAGAGAGCTCAATGTTTTTATTTTAACAGAGCATATGTATTTTTTACACCAAAAAAATAAAAATTACCTCATCATAGAGTATAGTCTATTTCAAGCTGTTCTGTGCATGGCTATCATCAGCCCCTAAGTGTTTGTCTTGGAGCATTGTTTTAAATTTATTTTCAATGTCAGTCTTCCTCTTGTAGATGCCTTGTTAAAGAGAATGGGTTTGTGTTAGTGATTGGTG
This sequence comes from Acanthosepion pharaonis, assembly GCA_903632075.3. NCBI lineage: Eukaryota > Metazoa > Mollusca > Cephalopoda > Sepiida > Sepiidae > Acanthosepion > Acanthosepion pharaonis. The sequence continues at coordinate 2,532,837 of CAHIKZ030000258.1, forward strand.
GGGGCATAAGATAGTGGTCTGAGTTTGGAGTTTATTCATGGCCAGAACCTTTGTTGTTTATAGTTTAATATCAGTTCCTACTATGTGGCATTTCTTATACTGGCCCCGAATGTATTTTTTCTGGGATTCACAGTAAATATTTTTATACTACAGGTGTCCAATATTATTAATAAGCGATGGGGGATTTAAATTTAAACTTGTTAAGATAAATGTAACTTAATTGAGTCATAGATTTATAGATTGTGGGTAATATCAGAGCAACCAGTAAAATAAATCATGCTGTCTAACACACTTATATGCATACATATCTTTGTACATACATATATGTACATTTACATATCCATACATATATGCCACTAGACGTACACATACACCCCTACATATATGCACATGTATTCATATGTAATTTTGGATTTTTTCTATGTTTACATTTCATAATTAGTTCTCTCTATTGATTTAATAGTTTGCATTGATCTTTATATTTTATTATCCTGATTTTTTCTTCTAAAAATAGCTTGTACCTTTCCCTAACGCTCTTTATGAAACCTAGAATTTTCCAATTTATTTGAGGGTTCAGTCCCTTTTCCATCAATTCCCCAAACTTTTTTGGAAAGGGCTGTTTGGTGTTTTAATTTTAGATTGGTGAATGACTGTCTATGTGTATTGATTCTCTTTTTAAATTCTCCTTCAGAAATGCCAATGTAAATATGGTTTGTTAAATTTTCTTTAGGGAGTAATGGTTTCCTGGTATATTCCCCTAGTAAATCTGTGTTTGCCCTCTACTGGGCAGTTTTCCTTAATTTTACAATTGCAGGACATCTCCATGATAGATTTAGTCATTTTTCCCATGGAATTTACTTAAAATGTAATTGTTATGGGAATTAATAATTTGGAATATATTATTAGTGCAGGAGTAGATAATTTTGATTGTCTTCCTGCTGAATATCTTATTTAGAGGATTTTTTTTATTGAAGTGTTTAGTAATTAAGTTTAGGAAGTACTGTCTGATGTTGATACTTGACAGTTTGCAGAAGTGGTGGAGATTGAACCAAGTGATTTTTCTTTTCCTATTTTTACATGTACATTCCATTTTTCGTGTATCCATATTACTAATGGTGGTTGCGTAAGACAGTTTACTTTTGAAACCACTTTTTTGGAGTGCCTTTTCATATAATTTTTTGCTGATTTTAAATTACTTATAATTACTTATAAATTATAATTACTTATAAATTATAATTACTTATAAATTATAATTACTTATAAATTATAATTACTTATAAATTATAATTACTTATAAATGATGTATAAAAAATTATATATTTATTTACCTTCAAGACTACATTTAAAAAACCCTAGACCTTTGCTACTTTCAAAAGAAAACAGATAAAACTAGAGACAGAAAATTTGTTGATTCTTTTTATATATTATCGGGGTGGGACTTCTGCTGTTGTATCACTGATGACAGAGATTTTATATCGTGTTTATATTTAGTAATGATGAGAGATATGCATGCACTACTAGTTTCATCCACCAGGCTTCTCTTGTTATGAGATTTAACAAAGTTCATCATTAAAAACAAAGATTCACAAGCATATGTAGATGAAAACATATGTATTAATCCTACCTGCCTACCTGTAACGGCATTCACCTGGGGTGTGTTGAGCCGGCTCCAATATTGGAGTTTCATGAGAATTTGGAATTTACAAGTGGTCCCCAACCTGCATGTATAGCACATGAGATTTGGTGAAGGTTTTGTGCAGGACCATCCACACATTTTGAAGGGCCAATTACAGAGACCTGGTACACTACGTGCCACAAGGTCCCCAAACAGCCTTCTGCAGGTTTTGAATTCAGAGTTTTCCTTCTCCTAGACCAGTTGCCATCCAAGGCTATAGAACCCAGTCTGTCCTGCTATTTACCCATAGCTGGAGGGAGAAGAAGATGATTCACACCTTTCCCAAGGGTATTAGCATGTAAGTGAATGTAAAGGATTCAACTAGAATTCGAACTCGGCTCTCTGATTCCTCAATCCAATCTGCTATCCATATCCAGGAGTAATGGATGGGTATTAATACTGTTGCAAGGTTTTTTTTAAACAGACAACATTTTCTGACATGGTATTCCAAGTCCTTAACACTTCATTTTCCACATTTCTCTCTTATACTCCCATCTCTAATGGCTCCTTTTCAATATTTTCCAATTCAAATCTAAGGTCAACAAATTTCTACTTCCAAATTGAACTACTCTGAAATTCACTTGACTTCATTTCAAAATCATTCATGTCTATCCATGAAAACATTTGCAAGCTGAGTTTATCCAGTTTGATACTGTTTGAAAACTTAATGAATTTTGGTGTTTTTTCCAGTTCTCTGAACTTATCAAATCTTGTAAAGAACTGCTCAATAGTTGATTTGAAGATGTTTACAAACAACTTTTGAAGACAGTAGCAGCCTGTTCTGCATCTTTCAGGAGATCATTGATGTACCTCTTTAGGTTTGTCAAGTATCTAAATTTATCATTATCTACATCCCTCTTAAAAACTTCTAGTTTCATTTGAAAAGCCATTGTGTAACCAAACATAGTATAAAGTGTCTTACCAGAGACCTGTAATTTAATATTCAAGTCATTTAAATGTTCACAAAAATCTGCTAAAACTTAATTTTACAAACCCACATGATGTAATACAATTCTTGATGAAACATTCAAAAAGAGCTTTATCTCATCTAAGCACTCAACAAATTGTTTCAGAACCAAATCCTAGCTAATCTAATGAACATTGTTGTACATTTTTAGTCCTTTATGCATAGATTCTACTTCATTCAGTAAAATTTGAAATTGTCTTTTATTTGAAGCCTAAGCAGTGATTTAATTAACAGTTACTAAACTGTTTTCATCACTTCCTGAAGTTCCTTTAAGCCAGCTTTTTCACATAAAGCTTCCTCATGTATGATGCAATGAAAACCTATCAGTGAATGACCAACATCTTTTGCAAACAGATTTAAAAATCCTACCTTGTCAGTCATGCTGGGGCACTATCTCTTGTGGCAGATACTAATTTTGAAATGTGAATTTGTTGAGTAGATAAACTGCTTTACATATCCCAGTAGGGTGCTTAATTAGTTTTACTAGGGGAACCATATTTTCACATACTTCATCACCTCTACAAAATCAAGAAAATATTGCTAGCTTACCTGGTATAATGTCTATACTTTCATCTACACAAATAAAAAAAAATTACATGAAGACAATTCAATTGTTAATTGTTCAGCTGTATTCCTTTCCAACTTAAGTATCCTATCTTTAACTGTTTTCCTACTTACAGAAAAATCTTTAATGTGCTGAATAATCTTTTCCTTTTTTGAAAAATTGTCTAAAAAAAGGCACACATTCTAGACAAACTTGACTGAATGTCCTTCCATGTTGGGCAATAACTTTTGAAACCTTAAAACTAGCAGCAACTAAGTTGCAACTGGGCCTACCTGAAATAAAGTTCATAAAAGTATCAGCCTGTTTTTTTTGTCTTGCTCAGTTCATGAGAAATTAATTCTCTTTGTTCTTCCTCAGTTTTATTCCTTAAATTCTTATGAATACTTTCAAAATGTCACTTTACAGAAGAAATCCTACAAATGATTATTTTGGAACAGAAAATGCTTAAGGCTTTATTATCTTTCTTAATTATGCCAAATTTTTCAGTCTAGTATTCTTTAAATTGTCTAATATCCTCTTCATTTGAATGACATCATTTCTTAACTGATGATCATGACATTCTGCACAATCTGTAAAAGGTAGAAAATAAAAAAATACATGAGATAGTGATCTACATGAAAGAAGAGAAAGAATAAAAGTAAATCAAAAAGGGGATTCTAATGAATAAGTTTAGCATGCCAGAAACAAGTCATTGGTATGCCATATTTGGCATGCATGCCAAGGGTTGCCCATGTCTGGAATAGAACTTGTGGTTACATCTAACCAGCTCAACAGTAAATTGATGATATCTCAATGTCAGTCTTGTGCTGCACTTAAATTAAAAAAGTCTAGGTACCATAGTGAAGAGCGATATTTATTTTGTAAGAAAATACAAAAATGTAGTACAAAGTAAAAACGGGGTTTGGGGAAAGGATAGTCTTTTTCTGTCTTAAAATTAAACTTAACTAGCCACAAAAACTGACCCAAACATACCACTATATTCCTTACACCAAAACAACACATTCTTACTTACCATTCTTAATGCATCCACCATAATACTTCAGAATCTCCATGAAGTCCTAAATAGTTCCCATATGTACAATTCTTGTTTGTGGGGGAGGGGAATGAAATAACAAAACCATAGTGAAACAATTACTATGAAAGTATTTATAGAAAAGATATAGAGAGGTGATGTTACAGCGAAGTGAGTGAAGCTGAGCCGCCAGATCAGGACCAATAATATTGCTGATTCCTCTTTGGATTTAGCACAAGCTAAATAGAAAATTTGTCTATAACAATGACCCAACTTTTTTAGCAGCTGACCTAGCAATAGATTCAATATAGTCTTTCCACTTCATGTCATCCGAGAATGTTAACCTGAGAAGTCAAAATGAGTCACTCTTCTGGAGGTTAGCATCAGCCATACTGAAAGGAGAGGCAGAAAGGGGGAAATATATATAACTTGTACGCTTTCTAGTTTAACTTGCTCTCTTATTTTATTATGTTGTTAATAATTTAATCTCTAATAATGTATAATCTGCTTTCGCTACTATTTTGTCTTTTATATATTTGATACTTATATCATTGTTTTGGGTTGCCATCTGTAATGTTTGGATATTCTATAGAATTACAGAAATGTCTCCACTTATTGCCAAGCGAGCAGTATGCTTAAATTTATGAACTCGAGGTACCACAGCGAAGAGCTCATCTGAACAATTACCATGAAAATATTTATAGAAAAGGCAGAGTGAAGCAACTTCATGTCAGTGGGAAAGTGACTGAAGCAGAGACGCCAGTATTATTGCTGATTCTTTTTTTGGGGGGGATTCTATCAATAATATCTAAATAAATAGCAGGAGCACCAGGCTATATGTGGCAGCAATATTCTAAGCATTAAAAAATGGTAGACTTATAGATATGCAAGACAGATTCTAGACAAAAAAAATTGTCTAAAACAGTGACCTAACTTTCTTAGCAACTGACCTGGCAATGGATTCAATATAATCTTTTCACTTCATGTCAGCTGAGAATGTTGCATTGAAGGTGTAATGAGTCATTTTCATGGAGGATAGCATCAGCCATGCTGATGGAAAGCAGTGAGGAGTCAGATGATTAATGGGATTAGTTTTGGAGGCATAATAAATTAACAAACCATCTTTTGCCCCAGTTAATGATAGACTTTTGTTGGACTGATCAGAGTTACTATTGAGGCAGAATTAAATGGTTTTGTCATCAGAATAGATGAAAACTTTTTGCACTTTTTCCTCATGTTTCTATTGCCTAATGTGTATTATATATATATATATATATATATATATATATATATATATATATATATATACAGTGCTGTTCAAAAAAGTGACTCACCTGATTTTTTTACTAAAAATATTTTTTGTCTATTGTTTTGGGGTTAAAAATAATTTTTAATCTTACTAATATAAAGACCCCTTCCTGACCACCTAGGGAAAAAGTTTATTCACCCTAAATTATTCTATTGATAATTATAAATTTGGATATAAATGAGATTCAGGAAAAATCTCTGTGCAAAAAAAGTGACTCAGATATCACATTCTAATGATTAAACTGGTAAATTTAAAGAACTTTTGACAAAATATTGAAAACTATTTTGCAATACACTCAGAACAATATTCTAGAGAATTCTAGAACAGCTTAAATAAAATCTAGAGTATTCCAGAATATTCCAGAAAGCCTCATACAGTAGAAAAACAGCTTTAAATAGCCACTCAAGTCACTAACCAGATGAAAGAGTACAAACATGCATCAGAACCACTTAAGGCATATATTATTGCCTTCTCAAAAGCAGGCAAGTCTACGAGAGAAATTGCTATAACCTCGCAATTGACTGTCTCTCGAGTGCTTAGGGCACATAATGATGCCACTCTGCTCCAAGGAAGGAAACAAGGAGACGAAAGAAGAAGATTGATGATAGAATTGGCAGGGTAATCAAGAGAGAAGTTGCAAAGAATAGGACTATAACTAGCCAAGCGAAGAGCAAGGTGTTAGTCAGAACAAGGTTACAAATCTTGTTAGAACAAGGCTACAAATCTTGTACACGAAGGTTTAAGCCGCTAATAAGCAAAGCCAACAAAACCAAGAGACTTGAATGAACTCACTATTACAAAAATTTCTCCGTAGAAAACTGGAAGAATGTTCTCTTCTCCGATGAGACGAAATTCAAAGGATAAGGTGAGTCACTTTTATCGAACAGCACTATATATATATGTATATATATATATATATATATATATATATATGTAAGAATAAGATTTATTTAAGCAGCAATTATTCATCCAGACAAGTTTGATTAAAAAGAACCAACAACATCTGTCTCTTTAATTTTTTATTGTATTTTTCCAATTTTCTGATAAGGTTTGAGTATTGCTCTTGAAGTTATTTTTGTTCAAGTGGTTTTGACTTTCTTTTGAAATGGTCTCAATGTAAAATGTCCAGCTTGCCAAAGAATATCAAGATGCAGAAAAAGAAATTTTAACTAACAAACGGAAGCTATATCGGTTCTTGAAAATAACTGTGAAAGTCAAAAGTACTTGAACAAAAACAATAACAAAATATGAACTTCAAACAGTTTATCCACAACTTTGAGCACAATACTCAACACTTTATCTGAAAATTGAAAAAATACATTAACAAATTGAACATATAGATCTTGTTGGTTCTTTTTAATGAAACTTGTTTATATATATATATATATATATATATATATATATATATATATATATATAAATGTGTGTTTGTTTGAGTATACCTATGTTTACTTACAGAATGAACAAATGAATATATCTTAAAGCAAGTCATTCATAGCCTTACAGGTTTGCACTTGTGTATACATATGCTACCTATTAAAAAAAAGAAAAAATTGAAAGAGAATTATGTATAATAGGAGCCAGTTCCTGGTATATTAAACTAAACTGAAATAATTTTTCTGGCTTCCAACTTGTATTCTGAAGAGAAAAATAACTTGTACAAAACTAAAATTGCCACCAAGATAATTTTCATTTGAGAAGAAATTGACTAACATTCAGTCATTTTTACCATGCCAAAAGCTATAGGAAGTTCCTAGATATCACTCTCAATGGCTACACTCCTAACTTCTTTTGTTGTGGTCATTTCAAGTATCTCTAAATAAAATTTCAAATTCTTATTGTTGGCAAAATTATATAATATTTAATTATTAATCTTAAAAGTTTTTTTTTTTTATCCTGGAGAAATTTGTTACTGTCCAAATATATTGTTGTCTTTGTTTTGGAACCATTAATGCAAAACTATATAAAAACAGAATGTAAAAAGAATATATAACAGAATATAAAAAGATTATAAACAGAATATAAACAGAATATACAAAATGTTGTATCAATGTGTGTATGTCTGTGTGCAAAATTAAAGAACAAATATGCAAAATACAAGTTAATATAAAATTTGACATGTGTCTATATAACAAAACAATCTTTTAAATTGTAGAGCAAAAAAAAAAAGAAGCATAATTTGGTCATATCAACTCTGGTACCAAACAGTCAAGGTATCTCATGTATAGCGGTTCTGAGGTTTTCATCAGTGAGGAGATAAGCTTTGAAATAGTAACTACAGTGAGTTTTGACCATCTAAATGTGTACATGAGATTAAACTGCTGGTAGTATAATCTCATATGTCATTGCTGGATAGAGGGTTTCTTAGACTGAAGTCACTGGCAATGGAATTAAAGCCACATGTCCATGACCAAGGTGAGCCTTCATTTTGGAGAACATTGGTTGTGGTCTAACCTGGAGAGGAATGGGCTGTGCCAAGTTTTGCTTGCTACATGTCAATGGTGATTTTTTAAGCATAGCTTAGATGTGGCACAAGGCCGAAAGTATGGGGCATCCAGTAAGGATCGAATAACCCTACAAACAAATCTGGTCATGAAAATGATGATGATGATGATGATGATGACAATGGCAAAAATGATGATGATAGTTACAAAACATGTAAGCCTAAGTTTAAAAACACAGTAATTCATAAAAATTTTGGTAAGTAGTGCAATATGCTATATTAATTTTTCCAAATTGGCAGCTCATTTTTTTGTGGCTCTACTGATGAATGTTAAGAATACTATGTACAGAGCATTTGATAAATGAGGAAGTCTTAAGAATAATAAAAAGTAAAACCATTGCTAATAATGATAAAGAGAAAGCTGAAATTTCTGGGATAATAATGAAGAAAGATGTTTTGGAGAATTTAAGACTCACAGAGCATGTGAAATGCAAAAGAAGCAGGGGGAAATCAGTAAGTAACCTACTTGACAATTTTTAGTATATGGACCAGAGAAAAGCACTACAAATACAAAGAAGGTTTATAAATGAGCAATAATTATTTAGAGCAAGAAAACACAGGAAGTTATTGAGAGTTGTAATCAACTATGATCTGAAAGATCATGATATATAAAAACAGAATGAAAGATTCTTTAATAAGGCAGCTTTTGGTATAATTTATGTTTAGTCCAATATCTCTCGTTACCTAAACTAACTTCTCTTTACTGTTTTGTTTTATATGCTATGTCTCTTCAGGACCTCAGTGATTATATTTTTCTTTTCTTTATTATCTGACATTTGGAAAATATAATGGAGTAGTTTCACATTGCCATCTCTATAGTCTACTTCTCAGAGTAGTCCTTCTCTTGGACTGGCTGTCATACAAGGTGAAAGAGTCCAATCTATCATTTCTTAATGTCATGTTCACTCAGGATATAGGCAATCATATATCCCCATAGATTATGTTTCTTCATTAGATCTATGAATTGCCATGAATTCTTTGGAAATATATGAGGATTGAAAGATTGTTGGCCTAACTCACTTAAAAAAATAAGGATTTCAATGAGAATCCAAGAAACTGTCTTGTTCAAATCTATCTATCTATCTATCTATTCTATCTATCTATCTATCTATCTATCTATCTATCTATCTGAGTGTCTGCCTGTCTGTCTGTCTATCTCATTCTGTCCAGATCTATCTATCTATCTATCTATCTATCTATCTATCTATCTATCTATCTCAGTCCGTTCATATCTATCTATCTATCTATCTATCTATCTATCTATCTATCTATCTATCTATCTATCTATCCCAGTCCGTTCATATCTATCTATCTATCTATCTATCTATCTATCTATCTATCTATCTATCTCAGTCCATTCATATCTATCTATCTATCTATCTATCTATCTATCTATCTATCTATCTATCTATCTATCTATCTATCTATCTCAGTCCATTCATATCTATCTATCTATAAACAATATTCTATGTACCATGTACCTTCAGGACCTAGGTAATCATGACTCACCACAATTTCCTGTCCTTTGTAGCATTGAGTGAAATTTGTGTTCTTGTTATCTTTTCTAATACTTGTTTTGCTTAATCATTTCCACAAACTTGTTGTTTTTCTTCTATGTGTCATATTCCTTCAGAATGTGGACAATCATGGCTTTTCACAATTTCTTGTCCTTTGTAGCTCTTAGTAAAGTTTGTATTTTTGCTATCTCTTCTAATCCCTGTTCTGCCAACCATTTAAACAAGCTTCTTCTTCTTCTTCTTCTTCTTCTTCTTCTTCTTCTTTCTGCCATGTTCATTCAAGATGTTGCTGATCATGGCTCTCCTTAATTTCCTGTTCTTTGTAGCTCTTAGTAAAGTTTGACTTTTTGCTATCTGTATTCTGCCAACCATTTATGCAAGCTCATTCTTCTCCTTCTTTTGTGTGATGTGTCCATTCAGAATATTGGCAATCATGGCTCGCCACAATTTCCTGTCCTTTGTAGCTCTTCGTAAAGTTTGACATTTTGCTATCTCTCCTAATTCCTGTCCTGCCAATCAATTATGCAAGCTTATTCTTCTTTTTTTCTATGTGCCACGTCCATGCAGAATGTTGGTGATCATGGCTCTCCCCAATTTCCCATCATTTTTAGCTCCTAATAAAGCCTGTCTTTTTTCTATCTCTCCTAATACCTATTCTGCCAACCATTTGCACAAACTCATTTGTTAGGTTATGCCATAGTTTCATTTCCTTTTTATGGCCCAAATATAGCACCAAGAAAATTACATGAATACATTATGGCTAGAAATCAAATTGCAAGAATTTTATACTGACATTTTCTTCCACATTTACTTCCTAGGATAATTGCAGTACCTGTTCAATGTATAGAAACTGTTCTTTAGGATGTGGGTGATCATTTCTATCAACAGCTTCCTGTTCTTTTTTTTAACTTTAAACAATGTTTCTTCCTTTACTATTCCTTTACTATCCCTTTCAGTCCCTGTTCTACTATCCATTTATACAAGTTTGTTAGGTAGGTTGATCTTGGCTCTCCACAACTTCCTATCCTTTGTAACTTTAAGCAATATGTGTCCCCTTACTATCCCTTTCAGTCCCTGTTCTACTATTCATTTATACAAGTTTGTTAGGTAGGTTGATCTTGGCTCTCCACAACTTCCTATCCTTTGTAACTTTAAGCAATATGTGTCCCCTTACTATCACTTTCAGTCCCTGTTCTCAATATTCATTTATACAAGTTTGTTAGGTAGGTTGATCTTGGCTCTCCACAACTTCCTATCCTTTGTAACTTTAAGGAATATGTGTCCCCTTACTATCCCTTTCAGACCCTGTTCTACTATCCATTTATACAAGTTTATTAGGTAGGTTGATCTTGGCTCCACAACTTCCTATCCTTTGTAACTTTTAAGCAATATGTGTCCCTTACTATCCCTTTCAGTCCCTGTTCTACTATCCATTTTACAAGTTTGTTAGGTAGGTTGATCTTGGCTCTCCACAACTTCCTATCCTTTGTAACTTTAAGCAATATATGTCCCTTTACTATCCCTTTTTCAGTCCCTGTTCTACTATCCATTTATACAAGTTTTTATAGGTAGGTTGATCTTGGCTCTCCCATTACAAGTCCCTGTCCTATCCATTTGTAAGTTTTATAGGTAATATGCCTCCCAACTTACTATCCCTTTCAATAGTCCCTGTTCTACTATCCATTTACACAAGATTTTTTGCTATATTTCTCAGTGTTTCACAATATGTTACATGAAGGTCAAATTCGCTGAGCCTTCTTTCCTCATATGTCAAAAAAAGTTCAACAGTCTCTTTCTTATTCTAAGTACATGCGCCCATTTTATTTCTCTAACTTAAAACTTCCTCATTGATTACATAATCTGTTGATGGTATTCTAAGTATTTCTCTGTAGAAGGACATTCCTTTTGTTTCAAGTCTGTTTTGCATCTGTGATGATATTGTCTAGCATTCTCTGCCATACAGGAGAATTTATACTGCATAGAGGTTCAGAACTCTTATCATTGTTACTAAAAATTTTCCTGTTTCTTAATACTTTGATTAGTTTTTGGAACACGTTTTTGCTATTCCAATGTGCCTTTTTCAGTTAGTACTAATAACAAAAATGTCTAATAAAACTTTCCTAGTTTCTGGAAACAAATACATTTTTAATAGAAATCAAACTTAATCTATGATTTTGAACATAATATATTAAACATTGATATTCCAGTTAAACCCTCTTTTCTTCATTATGTGAAAAATAAATCCTCAAACAATCATAATGCAAACATTAAACATAATTTTTAGGAGAACATATATCTCACTTTTCTATCTTAAACCATTGCTTCTATTACAATGATTCTGAGTGTGTTCATGTAATGTTATCAAGGATTTATATTCTTACTGACTGAAGAATCTATATGTATAAAGTTGTAGCCAATGTCTGTTATCAAACTCATCCTAGGGTTTCAGAGATAGACTCCCATAACCATATAGATTCTGAAACTACATTACCCTGTGTACTTGGATAAGTATATTTCATTTTGATCAAAGATGGTCCCCGGGAGGCACAAACCCCCACTGAATTTTTTCCCTTTGATTAAAATTAAATTTAAATTTGAAGAAGTGAATGACTCCTATCCTAAATATAGAAGGAGAAAGCCAGAAGATGGAGGTTACATTGGCAAGATCAAAATGAGACAATATGTATCTGTCTATATTTCTGAGATGAGGTATTATGTACACTATTTACATTATTTGGACTATTGTCCTCATCTTTGTCAACATTTATTACGTTTTGGCAGTTGTGCACTCTGGCCTTCATCAGGTGTTTGGAATGTTGAACTGACACTGTACCATGTGTCCTCAAGGGCACATGACACAGTGGATAAAGGCGTTAGATCAAGTGACAGAACCCAAAGAGTGTGAGTTGAATAGCCGGTTAAGGCAGCGGAGAACTTGGAGAGGGGAATTAACATGAGATAACTGACATCCATTAAACATAGCATGTGGAACTAGAACAGTCTATCCCAGTGATCGAAATAAAGGATTCAGTTCAACATTCCAACCACCTGATGAAGGCCGGAGCATACAAAGGCTGAAACATTGTAATAAATATGGCAACAAAGATGAGGACAATAGTCCGAATAACGTAAATAGTGCGTTAAGTTGAGCAAGAAATCACTAATCAGTGGGTAGTGCCTTACAATACATATTTGTTGCAACAATTCAACTGTCATATCAATGTTGTAATCTGCTCATCAATTCATCAAACTCCTCCTAGGGTTTTGGAGAAAGATCCCCGATTACCATATATATTCTGAAAGTACATTACCCAGGGTACTTGGATAAGTATATTTCATTTTGATCAAAGGGGGTCCCTGGAGGGATACAATCCCACTCCAGGTGAATTTTTTTCCCTTTGATTTAAATTAAATTTAAATTGAACAAGGGGAATGACTCCTATTCAAAATATAGAAGGAGAAAGCCAGAAGATGGAGGCCAAGATCATTGAGTAATATTGAAATGCATCATTGTACTTCTCAAATTATAACAATGATTTAAAATCAATCATTATTTTCTTAGAAAAAAATGTGTGATACACAGTAAGGTGTGAGTAATTTGGCTAGTAATTAATATGATGATGGTTTTCTTTATCCAAAGTCCAATTTCACTGGTTAATTAATGAAAACATTTTTCTTAGAGTCACTTGGGATAATCTAATTTCTTGTAGCATAATCAATAATCATTTCTCACTAATACTATTTTAACTTTGCTCAAATTTAATTGGATTGTTTCTAATTGTGCCATTCACTGATAATGCATTGTTAGAATTTTCCAGAAATGTTAATTCTTCAGAAAAACAGGTCAATGGTTATTTTAAATTTTAAGATTACTTGGGTAACAACTAGTCAAGGAGAAGGAATACTTTGAAATCCAAACTATGGAGAAGGCTATAGGGACACCACTTCACCATATATCTAAAAAAGAAAATTGACAGATAGTAAAGAAACAGAAGCTGTGGAGAGTCAATGCTGCCTAATTCCTAATGTGGGCGGCTTGCTACAATATAAATGGCATGTTGGGTCCTAGCCATGAAGGTTAGACCTGGCGGAACCACGGAATGTAGTTTGTCTGAGCACTTTTTATAGTAGTAGCAATAGGGAAGTAAGAGGCTCACCACATCCCACCTGTGAGAGAGAGTAATTGGAGGGTTGAAAATAATTTATCATCCAAAAGAACTCTGATACGCTTTTGAATCCCTATCAAGACTTTATTTAATTTTAATCAGTATCCCCTCAAGAAAGGCAGTAGAGCCACTAGTATGCAGGGGTTACTGGATGTGGAGGAATTAGGAACAAAAACATTAGTAATGATAAAAAAGAGAATAGACCAATCTGGAGGACAGTTGATAGTGATTGATATTACATTTAAATTTTTGCAGATTAAAGTAGAAAAGCATGGAACCAGGAGGGAGTTCCACAAGTAAGAAGTGTGGGATAAGAAACTGTCAGCACAAAAGTTATGGCTACATGTAGCTAGCTCAACTGTAAATTGCAAAGATCTTGCCACCAGACTAGTATTGTGCCTAAATTCATACAGTCTAGGTACCATAGCATATAGCTCATTCAAACAGTTATCATGAAAATATTTATAAAAAAGGCACAGAGAGGCAAACTTATGGTTGTGGACAAGTGAATGAAGCTGATCCACCAAACCAGGACCAATAATATTGCTGATTCTTCTTTGGATAACAGCAGAAAGGGGCAGGTGAAATTTCTATGTCACATATTGAGGAAAGAGGGCTTGGAAAATTTTATACTTACAAGACAGATTGAAGTTAAGAGGAACAGAGAAAAACAGCATATAACCTATCTAGTGAGACTGTGTAGATGGATGACATAACAGGGTTTAGGAGAGATAAAAAAGACAAAATATATTAAGAGATACAAAGGGGAAGAAATTGTGGAGAGCCATGATCACCAATGTCCTGAAGGGGCACTGCCTATAGAAAAAAGAAGAGTAGTGTCATGTTTATCAGTGTGCAATGTGGGACCAGGCTAGTGTGTTGTGCTCACTTTCACACAATTTACATTTTTTGTCCTATCACAGCTGTGGCTAAATAGGAAGGTTGACTGGGAAAAACCTAACTTTAGATTGTTTATCTGGGAGGAAGGCAGTGCACAATAGTATGATAGAATCACATTGTAGATGATGGACTCAAGAAAGATGTTTATGGGCATCTTGATGTTAATTTCCCTGAGAGTGATGCTACAGAATTTGATCTAACATGTAATGAATGTGGTTGCATCAGTCTAAGTAAAGCTGGCCTCAAAAATCATAAAAACACCACACACAGAGAGAAGTCTGCAACCTGGATTTTTCAAATATCTCCTTTCCTAAAAGAAATACTCTTTTCCCAAGCCAACATATATGACTATAAAAATTGGAAAGAAATTGGTTAAATTCAAAACATTCTATTATTTAAAATATATTATACATAACTTAATTTCTCAAAGTAAAATTATTTAAATAATAATTACATTATAAAAAAAAAACTAAATAACAACATTTACTCACTTTCATTTATTAGATATTAAATTACATCACTTAGCATCCTCCATAGTTTATCTTGAGTTTCACATAGTCTGCAGTATATTAATGATCATTCTTAAGTTTTAAAAATTCTGAAAAACTAACAACATTTTTACCTCTGTTTATAAATCAGTTAGTTAAGTGCCATACATGATACATGCTTTGGTGATCATGCCTCTTTTTATTCATGACTGACTAGGCAGAAGATTTTTTCATAGTAGGTTGCTGTTTCTGCAGTACACTGGTTGCCAACCAAGGCTATAGGGCCAAGCCTGTTCTACTATTCAACTCATAGCTGGGAGAGAAGAGATGGATTCATAACTTTCTCAAGGGTATTTGCATGTAAGTGAATGCAATGAACCTGTCTGGAATTTGAGGTTTATGAATATGTGTTGCAAAATAAAATCCTTAAATTTACCTTGATAAAGTCAATCAGAAGATGAAACATTACAGCTAAAATAAGTTTTTCTTTTGTCTTTATTCATTACATGTTATATGGCATTTACTGCAGTAAATGACATCCAGTGTTGCTACATCAGGGCAAGACAATATAAGACCTAGCAGGATTGAAAAGTCAGATCCATGCTGTTCATATATAAGGATTGGTCAAGTAATAACATTGTTTGAAATTGAGTTGCAGCCATTAGACATTTCTTTAGCCTGAGGTAAGTAGCCATACTTAGACTTAGGCTTACTCTAAATTCCAAATCATGAACAAGGCAACAGGAAATCACTCCACTACCTGTCCCAAGAAGATTTAATTGCATACACATCTTTTAAAAAACACTTTTGATGAAGAAAGTATTCAGTATAACAGTAAATATATGGTATGGTGCCCTGCTGTTCATCTTGAAGTTCTTGACAAATTCCAAAGACAGATATACAATGTGATTAGGCTTGACTTGGGGTCTTGACTCCAGTCACTTTCTCATTGACATAATGTGGCTTCTCTCTGTCTTTTCTATAGATATTTTCATGGCATCTTCTCTGATGACCTATTTTCACTGGTGCCCCAACTGCATGAATTTAAGTGTGCATAGCATCTCGGTTCAATCCTTCTACTGTTAAATATAACTGCCTCTTCTACTCCAGCAGCTTCTTCTGCACTTCCTGACAGTGAAACTCCCTTCCTCTTACTTGCTTCTCTGATAACTATAATCTTCAAAAATTTAAATGTAATGCCAATCGACATCTTGTCGCCTTTATCCCCGTTCTTCTTTTTAACCTCCTATGCTCTTTTTTTTCTTTCTTCACCCCCCCACCTATACCCAGTCTTTTCCTTTACTTATACTCTCTGTAGCCCCTTAAATACTAGTGGCACTCCTACCTTGCCTGGTGTAAATTGCTTTAAAAAAAATGAAAAAAAAAGGGTTTTAAGGAATGTAGGAACTACAAAAAAAATTATTCTTACAATCAGAAAGAGCTGAAATTTATGAGACACAATAGAGAAAGAGTGCCTGGAGAATTTAACACTCACAAGTATATGAAAGGTAAGAGAAGGAGGAGGAAATGCTAAGTAACTATCTAATGAGTTTCTTAATATTTTGTCTAGCTTCTGGGAAGCAGATATATACTGCATTTTATATATATAGTTTCCTTATAATAGTGATGGTAATATAAGACATTTTAGCATTCATTGACGAAGCAGCCAGTGCTACTTGAGTTACAGTTTTCTTTACTCTCTAGCCACAGGACTTGGATCAAGATGTAGTATCTGTTCTTTTCATATCTAACGGTAATGATCATATTAGTCATTTCCCTACAAAAAAAACCCACACTTAATATTCATTGAAAGAGCAACCACTACGGCTTTTGATTTAAATTTATAAAATCTTTCTCTTAGGAAAATCAGTTTTTCAAGTTCATTAGTTGTTATCGTTCTTTATAGTATTGATAGGGGTTTCCTTCCTACCCGTTTATTTGAAGTAGTGTGGAATGTCAACATTTTGATATAAAGTGCCACAGGATGACTTTTAAGAGTAACTCTTTCATATTAAAAGTAAAATTTTAGATTCTTACATTTGTTTATGTTACATTTCTTTTTTGCCAAAATTATGAAAAAACATTAAGGTTTCATTTTAACTTTAATGATTATTGTACTGTTTTAAAATTTGTTAATAATTTTCTTCTTCTTCAATATGTCATATCTCTGTTGTCTTAAGCCTCTTCTTTATCTGTGTCGAAATTGTCCACTACCATAAAGGAGGAATTATATTATATAATCATCTGAGAGACCCCTCTCTGCCTTCCATCAGCATGGCTGATACTATCCTCCAGGAAAGTGACTAATTGCATTTTCTTGTGCTAATGTTCTCAGCTGACATGAAATGGAAAGACTATATCGAATCCATTGCTAGGTCAGTTGCTAAGAAAGTCGGTTCACTGTGTTGAATGGGAATATTCTTCTCTCCTGAATCTATCTTGCATATCTATAAGTCTACCACTCAGCCATGCTTAGAATATTACTGCCTTATATGGTTCTATGGTTCAGTGTCCCTGCAATTTACATGGAGCTTCTTGATAAGATTCAAAAAAGTATCAGCAATATTACTGATCCTGATCTGGCGGCTCAGCTTCAGTTGTTTACTCACCACCGTAAGGTTGCCTCTCTATGCCTTTTTTTATAAATTCTTTCAAAATTAAACATGATGAAATTAATATAATGAATATTATCAATGATAACACTTTTAATCTGCATAACTGTGTTTTAAATAATGACAATAGGTATATGAAAGTTGCTCTAAAGTCTAAGCTAATAGGAGTTATCGGGTAGCTAATTTTGGCAGATTATCATAAATTTTAAACCTACATATGACATATAAGATGCATGGGAATTTTAAAAGATATTTTTAGTAAAAAAAAGTGTACCCTATCAAATACAGTATGTTATGCCCTGCCAATAACTTATAAATAATGGACTATTCCATTTTGATTAGAGGAAAGACAGGAGAGGAAAGGTGGAAAAGACATAGCAGAGAGGTTATTTGATTTCAGTGAGAAAAGGAAAGAAAGAAGAAGCAATAAAACTCTTATGTATTTAATGTCTACTTTAAAGAAATGTAAGTCTTTATCAGTTTAAAATCTTTCCATTTATTTACTTTTATTTCATCTTACTTCTTTAAATAATGACCTGCATTTATACTTATGAGTATTATCCAATATTTTGTTAAAATTGTTAAGCTCAAATATTTAACAATGTAATAAAGATATTTTTATGGGTATTTTATAGTTGTAGAACTCATTCAATCATTAACTTAAAATAATTTATCAGAAAATTCATTAGTAATAATTACTCTTCTTACTTTTCAAAAATTCTCCCTAACACTTAATTATTTCTCTGAGTACAAATTGGCAGGCTTAGTTTAAATTGTCACCTCCATCATCTTAATTACTTGTAAAATAGAAGAGAAAATTGGGTTCTCCAGACTTTGTAAAGAAAACAGTTTAGGAGAAAAACAATTCTAAATGATTCTACCAATTCTCCTGCCTAGTTCTTATAAATGAAGATAATGGCAACAAACACTAGAAATAATATATAAAAGTAAAAGTAGTAGAGTTTGAGGAGAATTTACAGGTAAAGTAAAGTATTCAGCTATATATATATATATATATATATATATATATATATATATATAAAATTAAAGAAAACAGACAACTTTAAAGGTACCACTATAATAATTTATTTCATCAGAGCCCTTTTATAAGAATGTTGGATCATCAGATCCAGCATCCTTTACAAGCACTAGAAATAATATATAAAAGTAAAAGTAGTAGAGTTTGAGGAGAATTTACAGGTAAAGTAAAGTATTCAGCTATATATATATATATGAATGTCTAATATTGAAAATGTTTAACATCGAAAAACATCAGAAAAATGAATTCCTTTTAATAATATGTGGAAATATCCACTCTTTGGCTGATGAAGGTTGTGAGACTGGAAACGTGTGTAGCAAAATTTTAAAAATTGACATTACAACCAAAAACGTTTGAGGTTTCTCTCTTCCTTTTAATATATACATTTTTCTCTCGTTGGAACAACTATAACCGCTTCCTTTATATATATATATATATATATATAGATGATATATATATATATATATATATATATATATATATATATATATATATATAGATGATATATATATTTGTATTATGCATCTCCAAAAGTTGTAATAATGGATTCAGCCAATTTATGCTTTATCAATTACATATCAACAAGCCAACATACACAACAAATGTGTTGAAAAATCAAAGCAAAGCAGTTGGATTCATCATTTCAACTGATGTATAATACAAACATTCATCTCAGATTTCAATTCAAGAAACTTTTTCTTGTTTTTTCTTTTTCTTTATTGATTATACTAAATGATGTCTTCTAGGGACTAAATGCC
Organism: Acanthosepion pharaonis; assembly: GCA_903632075.3. NCBI lineage: Eukaryota > Metazoa > Mollusca > Cephalopoda > Sepiida > Sepiidae > Acanthosepion > Acanthosepion pharaonis. The sequence goes on from CAHIKZ030000258.1 coordinate 2,552,348, forward strand.
TAGACATTTCAGTTAACCTGTTATTTATTTATCTTTAAATTTGAAAATTTCCTTTCAAAGATGCTATACGATGTAATCTAGGATCTAACACCTAAATCTTTTCAGTTAACTTGTTGAATATTTATGAGCATTATTAAATTTGGAAATTTTTAG
>CAHIKZ030000258.1:2557500-2620000 GCA_903632075.3 Acanthosepion pharaonis
AGCTACATTATGGCAGTGGACAAGTGGCTGAAGATGAGATGCCAGGTTAGGATTGATAACATTGCAGACTCTTTGGATTTCATCAAGAATCTCTAAATATATAGCAGAAGTGCCAGACCAGATGTAATAGTAATATTCAATGCATGGATGAATGATAAACTTATAAATGTGTAAGACAGAATTTGACAAGAAAAATTGTCTAACATGACACTGTGAATCAACTTTTATTATCTACAAAGTTCTGTTTTAAGATTTAAGCCTATAATTAATGCACAGAAAAAATGATTATTAATCTGTATTAGGCAGCAGTTTTTAAAATCTCATTTATCATCTACAGAGAAGACAAAAAGTGGCATATCAATCAACAATCCGAGCAAAGACTTAAAGTTTATCATTTACTATAAAAAGTTTAAAACATCTAATTTAATTATTACCAACAAAACCTGACCACAAAAATACTCCCTGTTTACAAATAATGTTGTCTTTGAATTCTCATGCCTCCTGGGAGATGTCATCTCCAACATTAAAATATTCATATCAAACACACATGCACCACACACTCTCACAGATTGACCTATCACCTGTCAAAACTCAGTGCAATCCGTGCCCACATTGACTAGTATATCATGTATGACCATATTTCAACTATCAACATGAGACAAATATTAGTGGATAACAACAAAATACTCTACTATTATACAAAATAAACAGCCCACATTAAATATCATTTACCATAGTAGACAATATCTTGAAGTGCATATGATATAATTAATGTGTGCATATATTATATTAATATAAGAAGAAATATAAATATATAAGTAAAATAATAAACAGTAAATAAATAATTACCATAAAATTGTATAGTCGCATTCTTTGTGTGCAGCTGCATTCCCAATAGCCAATATATAACATTTGAACAGTTTTTAAACACTTTATGTCCAGAAAAGAAAATACTTGTTTGAATGCAAGAATAATTGAATCAAAAGCTTTATTGCAATGCCTTGTCAGGCATCTTCAATGAAACCTGTATCAAAGAGGGATTGCTGCCCAATGACACACGTTACACACACACACACACACACACACACACATATATATAGATGGATAGATAGATCAATTATGGATAGGAATGTGACAAAATGATAGGAAAAATAACAAATAGAAAACAGATCTTAATCTATGTTCCACGTTATTAAAGCTACATCAGAGATCAAAATAGAAATGATAAAAAATGATAAAAAGCAGAGATACAGATCAAGTCTATGCTGCATTTGACTATTTCTTATTGCTTAGATACGTGTCATGTGTAATGAATAATAGATAATATTTTAATTTTAATTTGTACAAACTTTAGCATTGAAAATGCTTGCCACACATATTTAAATATTATCTGTTACTTCATTGCACATGACACATATCTAATCAATAAAAAATAGCCAAATACAACATATCATTAACCTGTGTCTCTTAGCTTTTTATTATTTTTTATCATTTCTATCTTGATCTCTGACAGAGCTTTAATAAAGTGAAACATTAAGATCTGTTTTCTACTTGTTCTTTTTCCTATCATATATATATATATATATATATATATATATAGAGAGAGAGAGAGAGAGAGAGAAGGAGAGAGAGAGAGAGAGAGATAATATTAGTGGAAAATATACATACATATGCAAGATATATAAATACCCATACATGTGTATTTTAGAAAAATTTTTTTTCCAAGAGGAAGAATCCAGGTAGAACTCAATGTCTAGGACAGAGTAAGGATATAATAAAAGCTTAAATTTTAAAATGGTCATAATTTATTCCATTGGAATCGTAAATGGTCAATTCATCAGACCTACAAATTCAAATGTAGGTCTGATGAATTGATCTGATTTACAAATTCCATTGGAATAAATTATGACCATGGAATATTAGTGTTTAAGCCTTTTATTATATATATATATATATATATATATATATATATATATAATTATTTATTTAAAAATATGATTCCATATGATAGGAATCATATTTTTAAATAAATAATTATATTTAGGCTCTCTTTTGTATCGAGCACTGTTTTTTTTAAAAATAATAACAACAAAAATACTAAAGAACTTTGGATTATTTACCTAACGAGTTCTTTCCTATTTTCTATATATTTTCACACACACACACACACATATTAGGAGAGAGATATTTACATATATAGATATAGACATATATACAGGGTGTCCATAAAGTTCGTGTGCACTTTAAAAAATTTATAACTTTATTTGTATTTGTGATAGAAATAATCTGTAAAAAATGTTATAAAGTTTAATGTATCTAGTTTTAAGTATAGCTAAAATAACTAATGTGATTTCAGGTATTACTGTAAATCAGTTGCCAAATGTTTTCCGTGAACTGCAAAATCGTATTACCCTTTGTATTGCTAATGATGGAGGACATGTGGAAACTTAAATAAAATAAAACCTTAAAAAATATAGATTTACTTCTTTCTAATCCTTTTTACAAATTATTTCTAACGCAAATACAAATAAAGTTATAAATTTTTTAAAGTGCACACGAACTTTACGGACACCCTGTATATATGGAACTGATCCCATTGATAAATTCATTATTGCTCTGAAGAGGTTCTTTCTAGAGATGAAACACTTTATTTAAAACTTATTCTATTTTGTCATTCAATTACTCACTAAGAGCATTGTTGGAAAATCACATAAGTCTTTTGAAAATATGTTATGCCCTTTCAGGATGTAAGGAATTATAGATTTCTACAGATTACTTTTATTCTTTTATCTCTAAGTTGCCATGATTCTTGTGAAAGTTAATTTTAGTATTTCCCTTTTGCCTTTTCTATGACTTTGAATTCTTGGAATAGGTCTTTTAGGCTGGCTGCTACCTAAGGTTAGAGAGACCAGTTTAACCAACTATTTTAATCTTTAATAAATGGGATTCAAGAATAGAAGTTGACACTTTTACAGCTGGAATATTAGTGAACAAAAATGTGTGTGGAAAAGTGAATCATACATAATTTCTAACTAGAAAATTAAACAAAAGAGTTATTCTAGAGCTATAAAAGAAACAGAACTTTTTGTATTAGAGATAGAAAAATATTTTAACTACTGAATGCATTACTACTATGTTCTCTTCAACAATTGATAGTATATCCACCTTAGTTTTATCCAGTGGTATCTATTGAAATTTATTTTTCATTACGGTAAACTCTTTAAATAAGAACATTTTATTTTTTTTTTAGTGAATTTGTAAGTAATTAATGGGTTTTATTTTTAATCTGGCATTATTTCTTATTACTCTAAACATTTATTTTTTGTATACACATGTTTGAGTAGACTCCCTGTTTATTTTTTTTTTTTTAAATTTATTTTAAACAGAATGAATTATGTTTAGTGACCTGTGTATTCAAGAAGCATAATAAAGAAAAATAAAGAAAATGTGTTCTCCAGAAAGTTTTGACCCAGCATCCCTCTTTGTAGAGGAAGCCACCATTTGATCCATTTGAATATGTAGGCCAGTAGACATAACATTTAGAATAGTGAGAAATAGTGAACTGTAAAGAAAAAGAAAGAATATTTCTTTATTTTTTTCAGTGAACTATAAAAAGAAAAACTATTCATTGCAGGAATTACCATTTTGTTGTGAAGTGTAAACATTTTTCCATAGACATTTAATGACTCCAGATATATTTGTCCCTCAATGTTTAGTGGAGTCATGTGAGTCCAGGTAAAAATAATAGAAAACATAGATTTTGAAGAAGCAATGGGTCATGATCCTGCTGACAATAAAAAAAAGTATGCTTCATGATCCCTTTGAAAAGTAATTGAACAAACCTTCTAGACCTTACAAACCAATAAGGAGATAGAGATAGACACATGTGACATCAGTTCACCATGGCAGCTACACAGATATTCCTTTAATCATTAACCTATCTTCTTCACCAAGCCACATGACACTTACATTCTTCCTCACAAGCTACATGACTCTTACACTCTTCCCCAACAAGCTATTTAATACTTACTCTTTCTTCCTCACCTCTTTTTCTCACACATATATGAGAAGCAATTACATTTATTTCGATCTTAACAACCAGCTGCAAACATGGAACTTTAAAACAAGAACTTTAACATGCTACAAAGAATTTACTTGTAAAAAAGCAAAAATAAAAATATTCTATATTTAAAAACTTTCTTGCCCTTTTTCTTTGTTGTGAGTTTTCAGATCTACATGCATACAGATGAAAGGAAAAGAAGACATTGAAAACTTAGTTATAAACTAATAAGAACTGTGCATGCTTGTGTATGTTACAAGGGTGTGTGTATGAGATCAGTCATCAGCCAACCTTAGAAAGGAATATTTCCCAGCTGGGATGCCCTCGTCTCTGGTCAGCTACATCTTGGATCACAAGACAAAAAAAGGAGGGAAAACATTCATTTTTTATAGAACTTAAACCTAACAGGTATTTTGGCAAAGTCAAGTCGGGTAACCCATACATTTTTATTCACTGTAATCATACTTATTATAAAACCCAGGTTGTGTGTGTGTGTGTGTGTGTGTGTGTGTGTCTGTTCATTTATATATTGGATCGGATTTCCTACATTTTTCAACCGATTTCAACAAAACTTCACAAGATTACGTAAAATTACCTTGTGGTGGTTCTGACAGTGCCAAAAATTGGAAAAACACAATTGTTTTTGCACAAAATCAATTTGAAAACACGATTAAGTCGCCAGAATGAAAGGGGGACAACTCATATCGAGTTATACTTATTATAAAACCCGGGTTGTTTGTGTATGTCTGTGTTCGTTTATATATGGGATCGAATTTTCTACATTTTTCAACCGATTTCAACAAAACTTCACTTTTTTTGGCAGGTATTGTTTCTTATTGTCTTGCACACTTTTTTCTTTATTTTTACATTCAGAATGCTTTAAAAATTCCATTTACAAGACAATTGTTTATAATAAAATTCTATTCAATCGGTAGACTCATAATGATTGAAAACAATGTTTTTGTTTGAGTTTAGGTTTTAACAATTCGTAAAAAAAAAAAAACTAATCAAGACATGTGTGTCCATCAACCTTAAACAATAATCTTTGTCAATTTTATTTTTCAGTCTTTATGATGATCGATACTTGATCTATCTCTTACTGTTACATCCCCAGGCAACTCCGGGCTCTACTGCTAGTGAATTATAAAAAAGTGTTTTATTGTATGAAGTATATTATATTTCAAAACTAAAAAACTTATTATATATCAGTAATTTGAATGTGTTATTCTCAATGACATTGTGTTGCTTTAAAATATATATCTAAACAGAATATACCTTTTTATCCATTTTTAAACATTATTTTTCTACCTCTATTTGAACAGCTATCTAATATGAAAATTTTGCTTATAAGTGGTTGTCTCTTCCCTTAAATGTTCCCTCTAAGAATTCACTTAACCTTTAATCTTTATCAATGCTCATGAAAGAGTCAACCAACATCTTCTTTTTCATAATTTCCTGTCTTTTGAATCCTTTAGCTAAGTTTTTATTTCTCTTCTAAAGCCTGTTCTGACAACCATTTATACAAGCTTGTTAGGTAGATTATGTCCTGTGAGTATCAGATTTTCCAAGCCCTCTTTCCTCATTATGCACACTAGAAATTTCAACTATATCTTTCTGGTTGTTTCAATAAATTCATTTTGTTTTTTGCCTTTAAAAAGTCCACATTGGATGAAATGTGTCAGCTAAAATAACAATTTTCCTACTGTCTTTTTCCTTAATATATATTATCTTTTTCCACAGGTTAATTTTGAGAAATTCTTAAATATATATAAGTAAAGCATTTATAAAAATTCTATATAATTTACATCCAGAAAAGAAGAAAATTATAAGAACTCATGAAAAATTAAATAAAACAACCACAGTACCATGTCAGTTGTTTTCAATGGAACTTGTAAAAAAGAGAGATTGCTGCCCAAATACACAATATATATGTGGGTGTGTTTGCATGTTGAGTGTGTGTGTGTGTGTTGAGTGTGTATGTATGTGTGAGTGTGTGTGCATGAATGTGTTTATGTGTGTGTGTGTGAGTGTGTGTGTCTGCATGGGTGAGTGTGGGAGTGGGTGAGTGAGTGTGTGTTTGTGTGTGTGAGTGTGTGTGTGGGAGTAGGTGGGTGATTGTGTGTTTGTGTGAGTGAGTGTGTGAGCGTGTGTTTGGGGGTGAGTGTATGTGAGTGTATGTGGGTGGGTGAGTGTGTGTGTGGGTGTTAGTTTGTGTGTGGGTGTTAGTGTGTGTGTGTTGGTGACTCTTTGTGTGTGTGTATATGTGAAAATGATGGCTAATAATGTCATTATTATACTTTGAATCTTTTCATTTAACTCTGTGAAATCATATTGAAAACTACAGCATTGCACCTTTGGTATTGCCTACAGTTTCTTAAACACATAGCATTAATATCTAGGCATAATTTAGAAAAGCAAGCAGTTAACATTAGTCTGTGTGTGTCATGGCTGTATTGAAAAATCATTACTGAATTGAACCTGAGGGCATTGAAGAGTGATGCGTCTTTTTGTGACATTTCTAAAAGTACACACTTGTCATTTGCCAGAAAAGTAGCTCAAATCTGATGCAACAATAACATTCAATTCAAATATACAAAAGCACACCTGCTGATTGTCTCCATTGAAAATAGATGCCATTTTCAAAGCATTCATAAAAAAAGAGAAATAAATGAAATCCTTAAAGCAATGTTAAGTTATATAGAATAAAAGTAGACAATTTTTAAGAAAAACTAAAAAGTGAATAAATAAAACATAAGTTTAAAAAATAGCTCTGAATAATATGTATATATGTACGCGCACACACACACACACACACAAAAAAAAACACACACACACACATATATATAAAACTATAAGCAAGTAAAACTATAAACAAGTAAAATTTTTGTTTTTGTGGTATTGATGTTGCCTTCAACATCCTGATTCCAGAGTTTATATATATATATATATATATGTGTGTGTGTGTGTGTGTGTGTGTGTCTGTGTGTCTCTGTGTGTGTCTCTGTGTGTGTCTCTGTGTGTGTCTCTGTGTGTCTGTGAGTGTGTCTCTGTGTGTGTATATGCAGACACACACACATACATATAATTCACACACACACACATACATACATATTATTCATATACACACACATATATATGTAAATTGTGTATTTGGGCAGCAATCCCTCTTTTATGCAAAAAAATGGTTACAATTGAAGGAAAAAGGAAAAGAAGAAAAAGCTAAGGAGTCAATATAAAATATAAAAAAAGAAAAGTACAAATAATCACAACACCATGCATATATGCACATCTGTGCAGCCAGATGCATGGCTGCATGCATGTGAATGAACATCTGCATAGACTGGTGCATGGGAACGCACATGCGAATGTACACTCTCACACACATGCACACACACATGCATATTATAAAAAACTTGCACCAATGATAAGTGCATATAAAAAAGGAAAATCAAAAAGTATAACCAGTCAATTGTTAATAACCCCTGACGAGTGGACGGACGGGTTCTTTTGTGAAACTCTGGAGTTATGATGTTGAAGATAACATCAATCAGCTAAGTGACAAACCTTTTTATATATATATATATATATATATATATATATATATATATATATATAAAGTCGAGCATGCCACTATGTTCCTGATCAGATAGAAATTGTGTGTGTTTGCTTCCTTTTATATGGAAGAGCACAGATTCCTGCTGAACTGGAAGTTATCTTGGAGTGGGTTATAAATTGCCAAGTGAACTCGCAGTGTGTAGTTATAAAGATGGAAAAAACTAGCTAAAGGAAGGTACACAAGTTGATACCTGATCAGTATCAGCTGGGTCACCATGGTGATGTGTGTATGATGTTGAAAGACCAAAAACCCCTAATGAACCTTGGCTAGAAACATCACTGATGATGCATATAAAAGCATCCAATAGATGTACTTTTAAGAAAATATATATATGAAGGAAAGGAGTGAGTTTTTATATATTAATTTGGCTGATTTTCATTACTTAATCCTTAGTTTTAGGGGATACTCATTTTTGAGTAGATGCTCCATTTATTTATTAAATAGTGTATTTATTTATTTTTATCTATCAGCCTGAATATTTGAAAAGTCTTATTAAAGAAAAATATGGGCTCTGCCAGAAAGCACATAGGAATGATATTGAAGAGCAAATCCAAACAATTACCATGAAAGTATTTATAAAAATGGCAGGGAAAGCTGATATATATATATATATATATATATATATATATATATATATATATATATATATATATATATTCAACACCATCACTTGGTAAGGCACCAGAAATGTTGAAAAAAATGACTATTTTTGTTGTGATTTTATAACATATTTATGTTATAATTTTGGAATAAATAATTATATATATATATATATATATATATATATATATATTCATACATGTTTCATTAAATAATATAGACAAGTGTTGTCTATTTATTTTATGTAAATTCTTTTCATAATGTCTAATAAGCTTAATAACATTATCATTAAACGAAGAAAGAAAATCACAATATTGATCCATATTTTTTAATCCAATCTAAGCTTTTGGCTTACATAAGCCATTATCAAAGATGACAATTACTGTACAATATATTAAGCAATATACGAACAAGAATGTGATGATAGTCTGTTATTGTTTACATGGATAATTTCCAAGCAATGATAAACATGTGCATATAAGACACTGGAAGCGAAAATTGCACTGCAGCTCATGCTGTTGCAGATGATCACGCGAGAGTGAATTCAAGAAGTATTAAGTATGGGAAGCAGTTGGTATAAACCAATGGCTTCTGTTACCAGTTATAGACATTTAAGGATATTTGTGGAGCTTTCATAATTTATTTTGTTTCGGTTAGGTTTCAACCATTTTATGTATATACATATATTTTCATTTTAAAATTATATTCTATTAGATATCTGGATATACAAGTGTCATAATTATTATGATTTCAGAATGATAAATTAGCTAGTGGAGTTTATTACATGAAGGTAGGAATCCTTCTCTTCTCCCCACAGTTAATGTTAAATAGTAAGAATATTGGTTTCTCTAGTCATAGTTGGCATCCAGACTTGAAGAATGACAACATTGAATTCAAAATCATATGTGTCTCTAGTGTTGTTACATACATAGCAGTAAGGTTGAAGAGTGAGATCAATCACCAAAGACCCCAATGGCAGAATAGGGAAGATCTACATGATCTCAATGGCCAAACCATTAGAAGAGGGTAGTGCCAGTTGAGCTGGCATAACCATAGTGGAGCTTGACTGATCAAACATCTGACAGTCCAATGTAACCATGCTTACGAGATGTTGCCCATCTGAATTCCCTTTGAATCATGAGTTAGTAAGGTTAAAGAGAGACCAGATTGAATGCCATCAACCATCAAAGACCTCAATGGCAGAATAGGGAAAGATCTACATGATTTCAATGGCCAAACTGTTGGAAGAGGGCAGTGCCAGTTATGCTGGCGTAACCATAGTGGAGCTTGACTGATCAAACATCTGACAGCCCAATGCAACCAGGCTTACGAGATCTTACCCAATCTCAATGTCCAAAGAGAGACAAGGTCAGTTTTTAACATGGGGACACAAGTGTTTTCACTTGGGCCGCTGATCTAAGCTGGTCTTAGCTGGTCATAGCTTGTCCAAACTGGTCAGAGCCAGTCGAAGCAAGTCGTAGCTGTGATACCACCATCACAGGGATGGATCCCTGTGCCAGGTAAGTATTTTCCAAAAAATAAAGTGATTTTTAAAATTTTTTTTGATATTGTCTTGCAGATATATTTTATTTATATTTAATTATCACACACACACACACACACACACACACACACACACACACACACACACACACACACACACACACACACACACACACACACACAATCATACAGTCACTCACATACACACATGCACAGACTCTGACACACATAGATGCACACACACAGACATGCACATGGTGTCACATGGTGTGACAGCTCTGAATAAGAAACTTGAACGAAATTTAGTTACTTACTACATCAAAATGAGTTCTGAGCTCATTCTGATGTAGTACGCAACATCAGAGATGTTTTAAAATATATTTCTGGTACAATCTTCTTGTGTCCCTTCAAGATGTAAGCAATCATGTCTCTTCACAACTTTCTATCCTTTGTAGCTCTTAGTAAATTTTGTCTTTTTACTATATCTCCTAAACCCTGTTCTGCCAACACAAGCTCATTAGATAGGTTATGTGCTACATTACTTTTGTCTTCAATATATACTGTGAGTGTCAAATTTTCTAAGCCCTCTTTTCTCATTATGTGTCCTAGAAATTTTAACTGTTCTTCCTGATGCTAAGTACAAGTGTCATTTTGTTTCCATTTTCTCTAAAATTTCGTTGTTACCCACATGCTCAGTCCATGGTATCCTCAGCATCCTTCTATAGAAACACTTCTGTTGCTTCAAGTCTCTTCTTCATCTGTGAGGAGATTGTCCAACAGTCCCTATTATGTAGGAGAACTGATATTACACAACAGTTCAGTACTCTTTTCTTTGTTTCTAACAAAATTTTTCTGTTTCTTAATACTTTGTTTATCTTTTGGAAGGCATCTTTCATTATGCCAATGCATCTTCAGATTTCAATGTTGCATTTTTTTGTCTCCTGTTAAAAAACTTTCTAGATATTTAAATTTTTGTACTTGCTTGATTTTGATGGCTCCAATTTGTAATTTGCAGCTTGGGCTGTTCATTTTGCTGACAACTGTAAAAATAGCTACCAAGATTTTCCCCAAATAGAATTTGTCAAAGTCTGTAGCTTTCTAGATGACATGAAATATGTTGTGAGGACAATGAATGATTGAAGTGGCAATTGGAAGCTTGTTTTAGATTATATCACAGTAATTTCCAGAGGTGAAGTCAGATTTGTTGCCTGGAAAATTGAACCATTAAATAATTCAATGTGGTTAACTTTGGCATTTAGATTGATGTATATGTGGAGTAGAGGTGCATATCCACAAGAATTGCTTGACAGACTTCAGTAATTCATCAAATTTATTATTGATGTATATACAGGTTTCAGGTTTGGGATAAAGTGGACAGAATTTAAATATTGTAGAAAAAAGAAATAACAGGACAACAAACAGTCTCCTTGACAGGAAATCTAAAAAGTGAATATTCATAATTGAAAAAGAAGAGACATTTCAAAGATGGAATATATACATTTTTTAGAGGTAGTTTATATAGATAGGAAGGGAAGATAATGGCTAACTCTAGACTTGAACATTTTAAGATTGTAGCGATTTGGAAAACATCCTCTTAGGAGTCTGTTCCACAGAGTAGTGGTTCACAGGAAGAAGCTGTTTGAGTGGAACTTGCTGATGAAATGTGAGTGGTTTGTTACTATGTAAGTATCATGACGGGTACTGTCTATGAATTTTAGGCCTGATAGAACCAAGGAATATAGTTCATTCGAGCACTTTCCATGGAAGTAGCAATAGGTCAGTGAGAGACTTGCACATCCTGCCTGTGAGAAAGATATTGGAGGGTGAAAAATAATTCTTCTCCAAGGACTTGAAGATACTTTTGAACTCTGTCAAGATTTGAAAGTGAGGACTGGGCAGACCCCACCCAAATATGACAACAGTACTCCATTTTTAGCCTGGTCTGGCTCTTGTAAAGATAGAAGATAGCATGAGGCATCAGGTACTTAATGGAGAGGTACAGGGAGCTGATAAATCTAGCTGCACCTTAACGATGAATCATATATATGCGTGTTCCACTTGAGGACTTGTGTGAGTTTGAGGCCCAATATTCTCTCAATTGGAAAACTCATCCACAGCAACAGAAGAGAGACAGCTACACTATATAAAACATGGAGGGACTGAAATATTAAAATATGAGTCTGTTATATTCCATGCTAATTGGAATATATACTTGACAAACATGGTGGATAAAATAAGTAAAGGTTTATTGTAAAAAATCAGTACAATAAGAATAAAGGTAACAGTTATGCACAAGGTTGTCACAAGTCAATCCAGTAGTGAGTGCTACTATTGGAAGGTCGGTAGTTCTTGTGTAAGTCTGAGTTGTACTCAACAGATATCAGCTAGACAATATTTACCGTCCTCCCCACGAGGTAGCATGTCGTACAAGGCCGAATTTAATGTGGGTCAATCCGAGCCCGTAGGCTCAGCCAAAAATTCCCCGTAACCCCAAATAAATGGTTTCAGGTCTGTCTACCTCCCTGGATGAGACTCTGCCCTTTGGCCTAGCCTCATCCAGGTTTCTCTCTGCACAAAGGCAGAGAGTTTGACAACAGCTGAGAGCTGAATAACAGATCCCAGCTAGTATATTTAGCTACCCCCCCAACGAGGGTTGCATGTGGCACAAGGCCGGTTTAATGTGGGTTCTCCAAGCCTGTAAGCTCAGCCAAAAATATTCCCTTTCAAACCCATATAAACGGGTTCAACCTGCCCAAACAAGATTCTGCCTTTTGGCGGAGTCTCGTCCAGGTTCCTCTGTGTCTGAAAGCAGAGAGTTCGACTGTTTCGCAGGAACAGGTCGCAGCTAGTATATTTAGCTATCCCCCTACAAGGGTTGCATGTGGCACAAAGCCAGTTTAACGTGGGTTCTCTGAGCCCATAGGCTCAGCCAAAAATATTCCCTTTTGAACATGCATAAACGGGTTCAGGATCAGTCTACCTCCCCAAACGAGAGTCTGCCCTTCAGCAGAGCCTCGTCCGGGTTCCTCTCTGCCCGAAGGTAGAGAGTTCGACTGTCTAGCTGGAAGAGGTCGCAGCTAGACTCTATAGGCCATTGATTTACCACTACTTATAGGTAGTTACTGCCTATAGTGTAGTTATTCATGGCAGGGGGACAGGTTATTCCATTACATCAGAGGCCAATTTCCTTACAGAGTTAGTAGAATTTCAAAGTGATAGAGATCTTGTTCTACAGAGAAATACTAATAATACTATGTGAGTAACAAGAAAGTTCTAAAGAAAATGGTAATTAAAAGAACACTTATAGAGAGTCTAGTAGAATTACATCCCAGAAAGCCCTCCCACATAATTGTAAAACTTTAGTTCGATGAAGACACTATTGCAACTAATGTCTTACCATAGTGTGGATATATTTCGGTGAGGTATATATGGGAGGTATTTCTGCTTAAAATTAGAAAGAGAAAGTTGAGATTTCTGGGTGACATTATAAAGAAAATGTGCTTGGAAAATTCATATGACATAAGGAAGACATGACAGTTGGAGGGAAACATGGTTTTATCTACTTAGTACCTAGTGAGTTTGTATGTATACCTACAGAAGGGACATATATAATAAGAAGGAATGGCAAAGCGTCAAATGTTGCTTAGAGCTACAAAGATTTGGACATCAAAAAGAGCCATGATTGCCCATATCCTGAAAGTACACAGCAAATAAAAGATGAATTGGTATAGAAATTAGATTTTTTTTATTTGTATTTTTTAAATATTTTATTTTTATTTAGGAGAAGGAAAACTGTTATACACCATACCTATAAACACTAATGGGTATGTCCCAATCCTCATAAATACATTGGACACTATTGGAGGTGGGGGTAATATTCTGTCTAAGTAGTCCACCACTAGCAGTGGTTTACCTACTTCACGCCGCTGGCAAGTATTGTATTTTGTTGATGTTATAAAGATTACCATTTCATTTCCAACCTCCGTTTTGGTTATTCCTCATTCAATAACCCTTTCTAGGTTACAACAAATAGATATTCAATTTTTCTCACTTCATTGGGGTTTAACAAAACTTTCAGTCAGTTAAGTGCCATATGTGATGAATGCTTAGGTGATCATGTCTCTTTCAATTCATTGTTGATGTAGCAGAAGATTTTCTTGCAGTAGGTTGTCATTTTTTTTCTGCAGTAAACTTGTTGCCAAACAAAGTTATGAAACCCAGTCTGTCCTACTATTCAACCCATAGCTGGGGGAGAAGAGATGGATTCATATCTATTCCAAGGGCATTTGAATGTAAGTGAATGTAATGAACCTAACTGGAATTCAAACTTGGCACTTTGATTTCTTATTCCAAGCTGATATCCATTACATCACAACAGAACCTTTAACTGCACTCTCAAACAGAGAACCTAACGTCAGAAATGGCTTTATGCCATTTTCCAATGATCCTTTTTGTAAAAATAAAAATAAAAAAACCCAAGATTGCATACATTTTACATAGATAAAACTCTTTGTAATATGTGAGCTGTACTTGTGAGTATAATTCCTTGTATTTCTTTAAGGCATGGGCTACCAGAAATCCCTTCAATGTGTCTATCAGAACCTTTTCCAATCAGTCTGAGGGCTCCAACTGCAACTGGAATTATTGATGTCCTCATGTGCCACATTTTTGAAATTCCCATTTCAAGATCCTTGCATTTTAAATAGATTTTGAAGAATTTCCAAGATACATTATAATCTGCAGGGACTTTCATGTCAATAAGAAAGCACATTCTTTACTTGTGGTCTTTGATCAAGCTGCCAGGGCAATTAGATATGATTATTATTATTACTATCATTATTATTATTATTTTTATTTTCTTTGATTTCTGGCGTTTACACATTTCTTTCCGGGTCCCGCCCAAGGACCTAAGGTTAGAAATGGCGTCATGACATTTTCCACTGACAGAAAAAAAAAAAAAAAGAATTAAATTACATAGATAAAGCCCTTCGTAAGGTGTGGGCTGTACTTGTCAGAACAATTTTTTGTATCTCCTTGAGGCATGGACTTCCAGGAATCCCTTCAATTAGTCTACTGCAATCTTTTCCAACCAGTCCTAGGGCTCCAACTACAACAGGGATTGTTGATGTTCGCATATGCTACATTTTTGAGATTTCTATTTCAAGGTCCTAGTACTTTGATTTGAAGGTCCTTGTATTTTGATTTCAAGGTCCTTCATTATTATTATTATTATTATTATTATTATTATTATTATTATTATTATCACTTGCGATCACCATGCGATTTTCCATTTCCATCCAGAGATCTTGCAACCTGGGTGTTCTCCATTAAATTCTACAACTTCAGACATATGGCACTTTTCACAGAATATTTGCAGAGCTAAGCAATGCAGACTTCTGGAGTTATGGGATATATTTATATAGATATTTTTTATATTAGATATTTATTCTGATTTTCTTAATGTAGGTCTTTAGGTTCGGTGTTATAGACCTTAACACCCCAATGATGACTTGGACAATAATGATGTGAATGTTCCACATTCTGGCAATTACAGTTCAAAGTTTGCAATAATTTTCAGCTGCACCTTTTGTTACAGATACTATAATGGCAAATGCATATATTCAGATCCAAGGAACTTCCATGCATTATTTTAAATTGGGTCTCAAAGTTTATTTTTTATACTAAAGCCAAACCAAGAAAAAAACATGAGAGTTACTCAAGGTAATGGGTTATTAAATGACATGTGTGATTATGAGTGTAAGAGAAGATGTAAGGAAGTGAAAATTATAGATGATAAGGAGGATAGATAACAACTGACTCTTGACCTGTAGAACTTACTGAAGAAGTTACTATTGAATAAAGTCTAGAATTGTATGACAGTCAGGTGTCAATTTTGGTGCTTTAAAATGTAAATTAGTTGGATCACTGAAAATTTTTATATGTAAAGCATTACATAAACATCAAAAGAAAGTGAAAATTATGAGGATAAAGAGGACAGCCAACAACTGACCCTTGACTTGTAGAACTTACTGAAGAAGTTACTATTGAATAAATTCCAGAAGTGGTTGACAGTCAATAAAGTAGTTGAGTTGAGAGCCCATACAGAAGTTTAGTTGAAAATCTTCAAAGAATTAGGATCATTCAAAGAGTTCATGTATAAAGCATAGCATAAACATCAAAAGTAAGTGAAAATTATGAGGATAAGGAGGATAGACAACAATTGACACAACACCTGTAGAGTTTACTGAATAGTTTACCATTGAATAAAGTCCAGATGTGGATGAAAGTCAGTTATCAATTATGATACTTTAAATGAAATGAACCATTAATATCTGAAAACTTTCAGAAGAACCAGTGTCATTGAAAGACATCATACATAGAACATTACATAAGCATTTTTTTTGGTAAGTTATATAAAAAATAATTGTGCCATAATTTAATTACAATCACAGCTGTTCAAATTTTTATGTGAAATAACAGATTTATAAAACTGTTCAATACATATTCTTTATTTGCTAAAATACATTAATTCATTTTAATTGAAAATTGTGAGATTATTTAATTATCTCTCTTATTATGAGAGTAATTGATGAACCAAGTTTTCCACTCATGTGTGGATGCTGACTATGTTTGGAGAGATAAATATCTCAATCAATTTATCATTTTAATTAAAGATTCCTCTGGAATGTCATTTTCAACTTTCTCAAAAATATTTTGAATTTTGGAGAAAATGCGTTTTACATAATTTACAGAATGGTCTCAAAAATATAGATTTGGTTTGTTTTGTTTTGTTTTACGGCATAACAACCTCAATGGGTTATTTAATGCTGACAAAATTTTTATTGCTGGTAATATGTTTTTCTTCAAAAATCTATTTCTGGGAATATTTTTCCTTGAAGAAATCTATAGATGGTCATATTTTTTCCAAAGAATATATAGCTGTTTGTATTGCTGGTATTTTTTTTAAAGTATTGCTGATAATAATTTTTCCTTGAAAAATTATTGCTGGTAATAATCTTTTTATTACAAAGTATTTCTGGTATTAAAACCTATTTTTACACAAGTTTGGGTGTTAAATATTTACCCTTTGCAGGGACCCTAACAGGTACTACCACCCCGGGTCAGGGTGGATCTGGGAACACCAGCAATTAAGAAGTGGTTCCACTCTCCTCAAAACTTCCTGATCAGAGGCCTTGCTGTTGGATATAGTTTATCGTCTTATCCAGGACACAGATGTAGTTTATCATCATACCCAGGATGGCTCAAAAAGATAGGATATCACTCAATGATGTTGTTACAAAATATCAGGTTGCAATGAAAGTTCTGTCCAATATTTTCTGTAACAAATTAGTGCTTAATAGAGATATATTTAATCATCAATATAGTTCTGATAACCTTATTTAGTTAACAAGCTTTTTAATGTCATGTATATATCATTGTTGGGGGAAGATTCTATTAGTCACTGTTTGTTGAATAAAAAAAAAAGAGGATGTGTTACTGCATGTTCAGATAAAGTAATATTTATTTGATGTAAAATACA
Source organism: Acanthosepion pharaonis (assembly GCA_903632075.3). Lineage (NCBI taxonomy): Eukaryota > Metazoa > Mollusca > Cephalopoda > Sepiida > Sepiidae > Acanthosepion > Acanthosepion pharaonis. Next base: position 2,574,820 of record CAHIKZ030000258.1, read on the forward strand.
CAATTTCTTCAGCTATTCAAGTGTAATGTCAATCGACATCTCCAGTTGCCTTAATCTATCTACTACCCTTATCCTTTCTTCTATCACTCCTATCTGATCTTCCTATTTTCTGTAACCCCTTGTGTCCTAGTGGCTCCCCGCCTTGCTTGGGGTGAAATGCTTAAAAAAAAAAAAAAAAAAAAAAAAAACTGTAACTACTAACACAAAATAAAAGTTTGTATTTTTAGAAAATTCTTTTCCCTGACTGAAAAGGAATGAACATAAATAGTCTTTCAGTGAAGAAGAGAGAAATTGGAGGTGAGAAACCAGATCAAAGGGAGAGAACTGTTACATTATTCAGAAAGACAAGATGATGAGGTTGATTTGTGTCTCATTACTGCTGTAAGTGTGAATGTCTGGTTTATATGGCTTCATGCAGGCTCCAGAAGTCAATGTTTATTTATTGGTGGGAGCTGATTTTATTGGCTATTATTTATCTTTATTAATTAGAAAATTTTAAATATTTTTGAAACTGGAAGGCTGCATGGAACCTTTGTGTGGTATGTTTATTTTTGTCATTTGATCTTTTAATTTGAGTTACTCTACAACATTCTTAAGTTTTTGACCTAATATTAGAGATTAATTCATTTTTTGTCTATTGTTCTTTTCATTTGAGTTACTCTACAAAATTTTTTAGGTTTTGATGTAATATTAGATATTAACTCATTTTTTGTCATTTGATCTTTTTTGAGTTACTCTACAACATTCTTTAGGCTTTGAATGAATATTAGAGGTTAACTCATTTTTTTGTCATTTGATCTTTTGATTTGAGTTACTCTACAACATTTTTTAGGTTCTGACCTAATATTAGAGTCTAGCAGCATGGCCCGGTGTTGCCCATGCTTGATTCAAAAATCGTACAACTCTTACAGCAATTGCTATCACTTGACTTCAAATATTTTTGCCCTTCCTTGCCTTTAAAGGAGTGCCCTTTGCCGTGCTGATGTTGCTACATGCCTTACTTCTTGCCTATCTCACACTGCGAATTTTTTCTAAGCTCTATACTAAACATTAAATCTGTTACGAAAAAAGAACTAAACAAAATGAACACAAAATTATCAGCCTTAAAAAAGGACTTGTAACTGGAAAAACCGAATGAAAAAAGAATGTTAATAACAAATACTTTTTCACACCCAACCCAGTTCTGTGGAATCAGAATCAATGTTGAGTTTAAGCAAGCAAATGAGCCAATTGGAGTAAAGTGCCATGCAGATTTAAATTTTTCCCACTTGTGACGAATGCAGCTATCAATTTTTTTTGCATGCTAGCATGCTAGTTAACATTCATGTCAGTCAGCTGTTGGCTCTCATGCTGGCCAATAGAATCTTCTTCCCTATTTGTGGCAGCCAGCTATTGGTTCTCGCTCTGGCCAGTACAAAATGGCCGCAAACTATATGAAAACTGCCGTAGAAGCATGAAAAGTTATTTCCACTATTGATGGGAGTTGGGAAATGCAAAGTCAGTCTTGGCCTTTCCGCTAACTTGGAGCATGTGCATATAAATTTTGGTGCAAATCCATCGAAAATTGCAGCCGTGCATTCGTTACACACACACACACACATCCTGCCTTTTATAAATGGAGATTAACTCATTTTTTGTCATTTGATCTTTTGATTTGAGCTACTCTATAAGATTCTTTAGGTTTTTTTACGTAATATTAGATGTTAACTCATTTTTTCTTTTGATCTTTTGATTTGAGTTACTCTACAACATCTTTTATGTTTTGACTTAATATTAGAGATTAAATCATTTTTTGTATTTTGTTCCATTGATTTAAGTTACTCAATAACATTTTTTAGTCTTTGACCTCATATTATAGATTGACTAATTTTTTGTTTTCTTCCCTTGAAATTAGTCTAATTTAACACAAAATTCTTAACAGATGGTAATCAGACAGAGTAATGTCCATGGAATTTAGTGGATGAAGTATTTTTTCCAAAATGTGTTCATTCAGATCTCTGGTCATTTGTGTTGTATGGGGCCATGAAAAAAGAATCTTTTTCTATTTGTCAAAGGTAGGTAATTTTTTTGCCCGAAGCTGCTTTTAAACACCTGCACTTTTGGCAGTAAACGTTGGCTGTGATTGTTTATTATTTAACAACTCATAATGAATGATTCCTTGCATATTCCCTCATTCTTTCTTGGATGCAATGATTGTCTTGGCTACTGAAAAGACATCTACCAGAACTGTCATTGATGCCTATGCTTAAGATTGTGGCAAAGAATTCAATTTTAATCTTTGGTAATAACTGTTAAAAAAGTGTTGACAGTCTGTTTCATGCTTCCTCACAATCTTCAAGCCTGAGGCACGAAACAAACTGTTGCTGGTTGGTGTTTATCTCAGCATCCACTTTTATATATCTAAAGAGTGTGATGTGTAAATTGTCACAATAAAGTGGACAGAAAGGACCTTTCCAACCAAGCCCTTTATTTAAAATTACCACAGTAGACAGAAAGTTTGTAGAGGACCCCTGCAATTTTCCAAAGGCTCCAGATGTTATCAGTTGTGTAAGGAACATGTGGTGGGGGGTACCTAAAGTTATGGTACCACATTTTGGAATGAAGGACATATTCCTGGAAATTCATGTATTTGTGTTGGGTTTGCCCCAACTCAAAAAACTTGCTAAATTCTGCTCAGGGATGGTCTCCATATTGGTCCATCCCTCATTATATAGGGTGATAAAACTAACATATCCTATGGATGTTGGTGGTATTGTCCTTGATGGATGGATGATGTCAAAGTTGGGTTCAGGGAGCCTAGGACAATCCGTTAAGGTCCTTACCACTGCTGATTTCCACCTCGTATGTGAATAGGTTGACGTTTTTTTTTCTCATTTCAGACCTAAAGAATATCTATCAAGATAGCCAGCCTGAAGGCGAGAGGCTTGAGTGATCAGAGCAAGTCTGCCTCCTTGCTTCGTGACCTCTTGTCTTTAAGTGTGGATGTTGCTGTGATCCAGGAAACTAATTTTGTTTGCAACATTAATGCTTGTGTAGTGTCTGGTGGCTTTGTCTTCTATTCAACATATGGGAACCAATTGGCCAGAGGGGTTTCTTTGTTGGTGAAGTGTACCATGGATGCATAGTGGACCTTGTCCATGTTGGTACTGAGGGGCAGTTTATACTGCCAATGACTGGGATGAGCATCTCATTTTTTCAGCTGTTGGGGTTATTCCTGGTGGATACAACATGTATAGTTCTAATTGGGGACTGGAATGCCATCTTGAATCCCAAATTAGATAGCGGGCGTGGAACTAGCAGGAGGTTGGGCGATTGTAGCTTGGTTGACCTGATTGATGAGTTTGGTTTTGTTGATAGATACCGGGGTGGGTGGGGGTTGATGTGGACATGGGCACCTAATTGAGTCCATTGTCAATGCACAGTGTAGAAAAGCCAGTCTCAAGAAACTGGCTCTCAAAATGCTGCTGAAACACCACACACATGTCGTCTGTTGACCTCAGAGTATGCCCCTCGATTTTAGCAGGGATTGTGAGGGTTGTTTTCCCTTTCCTTACTATCACTCCTCCCATCTCACAGACTGAGCGACCTTGTAAGCCCTGGATCAATCAAGATTCCTCCTTGAGTGTCGATCAGCCTTGAGGGTCATTTCTTGGTCCAGTGACCTTTCTTGGCCTAGGAAGGTCTTCTATCGTGAAATAGTGAAGGGGGTTGTGAAGGATTCACAATGCGGCTGGCTCAGCTTGTCGGCAGACGAGTGTCATTCGTTTTGGTCATGGGCACCAGCGGTGGATTACCTCAGCAACTCAGAGTTTTTGCTTACTTGGCAATTGGTTCAGAATAGGGTATCTCTCAACAACAAGGCCTTCATATGGGTTTTGGCAGATTTGCTGTCAATGATGTGACCTTGGCTTAGAGGAAACAGCTTCACACGCCTTCTACCATTGTCCTCAGGTCCACCCCCTATGGGACTTGGTTGGCAAGTTGACAGCTTGTATTGCTCCCAAAAAGCTTGTGCTCATTGATCGTGCATATGTGTATGACAATGTGTCACCCCTGTAATCTGGGGTGAAATGGATCATGTTTCCATTGCTGCTGGTTATGGCCCGAGATGTGATTTGGATGACACGATTGGAGGAAATCTTGTGAAGTGGCTGTTATTCTCATCAGGATTTAATCCAATTTTTTGAGCATCAGCTGAAGATGAAGATTAGAACTGATATAAAGCAATTGGTTTTGACAGATTTCAGCAAAAGGCGGGTAACTGAAGCGAGCCTGGTTCACGTGAATGGGGCGAGCCTTGATTTTCTTTTTTAGGCCTCCTTAAGTCACATTGGGGTGGTTTCCTGTGGAGCCCTCCCCTGGTTAGACTAGACACTTCTTGTGTACCTAGTTAATGTGAATAAGTGTCGTTCCTGGCTTGTTCCCAGCTCCTTTGGTTATGATTCAAGTCGAGATTCCCAACATTCCCAGTTTGATATTGGCCTCTTTTTTTTCATCTCAACTAGGTCAGCTTTTTTCTTCCCCCATGCCTATATTTATTTTATCCTTCCCTCTCCCTTAGTGAGAGAGCCTCTTGATTTTATCTGAAGACTGAATACAGTGGCTGCTCTTAATTCTTTTGAGGGTTTGACAGGTCCAACTAACATCAGTTATCCTTATTTTTCTGTATTTGGTTTGATATTTTAGTTTCCCCACTCATTGCATATCATCAACAGATTTTTATATATAGAATGTTATGCTCATTTAAATTTTTATGTCATGGGGTGTTTTTGTAAGTCCCCTGAGAGTATTGCGGTATTGTGGTATATGAAGGATTGAATGATGATGGATGAGTTCTTGTGGTGGATGTGCAAATTATAACGAGTGACTGTGTCGTGAATTGGATTAGCTTGGTATAAGATATTAAGTGATGACCAGCCTCAAACCATTCCTCCCATATTCAGGCTTGTGCCACAATTGTATTTTATATGCAATAAATCAATTGAACTTTATTTGCCTAGAGGAACTACTGACATTTGAAACCAGACTTGGACTCTTATCAGCGGTAGCAGAGCATTAAAGATGACTACTTACAAATATTCACCGACATTTGGTAACAAAGACTATTCACAATAGAAATTGGAAGTTGAATTATGGTAAATGTTTACTGAAATGGACAAAATAAGGTATAACATTAGCACTCTCCTTGGAAGGAAAAATACAAGAAATTGCCATAGCTATTGATAAATCTCTCTTAATGACTCATGATTTGTGTTAAAAATGTTCTAACAGAATTGGATAAGTTATTTGAAAAGGAAAAGACATACCAAATGTATGAATCCTATACAAAATTAGAAAATTTTATGAAGACTGAGGCAATGTCATTACAGGACTAAATAGTAGAGATTGAACAGTTAAATAAGAAATGTACCAATTTAAAAATTGATGCATTATTGGTCCTGAAATTTCAATACAATGCAAATCTTAGTGAACAACAAACAGTTGGCTTTAACAGCATGCGCACAAATGAAATATGAAACCATGAAAAATGTTCTGACCAGGATATTTACAAAACAGAACTGGAGATAAATAATGAAGTGGAGATAAAAGAAGATGCAATGACAGCAGAATTTTATGGTAGAGGCAGGGAACCGTTTAGAGAATCTATATAGAGGAGCAAGATTCAAAGGACACAGTAGAAGAACGATTGGTAGAAGCCCTTGAAGAATGAATCCTGTATTTAATGGAGTGGTATCAAGATGTAATGTCTGTCTGTGAATCAACATATCACTAGGCAAAAGACTGCCCCCCACATGCTAACAAAGATGTTAATATGATAGAAAATATCAATATAGGGAAACCTTCAAAAGAGACAATTCAGGTTAGGACAAAAAATTCCTGGCTTTAATTGATAATCATTTTCCTAGAAATAGTAAGCTCAAAAAGTTTTTTAATAAAAATACCCTAAAAATAAGTTACAGTTGTACTGAGAACTTAGAAAGGATTATTAAGAAACATAATGCAAAAATTTTAAATAAATACTTATGCCAAAATCAAGGAAATATAAATCCTAAAATAAAAATAAACAAAAATATAGAAAAATTATGTAACTGCAGAAATCCTAAAAATTGTCTTCTGAATAATAAATGTCTTATAGAATTCGTAGTTTATGAATGCAATATCTCATCTATTGAGAATCCAAATGATGTCAGATTCTATCTAGGATGTACAAAAAATGATTAAAAAAAAAGATTTAATCAACATCAGACTTCCTTCAATAATAATGAATATCACAATCAAATATTCCTATCTAAATATTTTTGGCATTTAAAAGAAAACAATAAAACACCAACAGTAAAATGGAAATTAATAAAAAAAAAGTAAGAACTTGTTGATATTTAAATGACCGATGTCCTTTGTGCATAAAAAGTTATATATTAAATTTCTAAAAAATAAATGTTTATTAAATCAAAGAAATGAAATAGTCGTATTTTGTAGACGTTGTCAAATATTTTCCTTAATAATTAATTTATAGATAAGAAACTATTACTTGATCATAAATAAAAATTTTATAAATACCAAATTAAATTAAAATATATTAATTTTACAATTCCATATAAAATGAAGTAAATACTTTATATTTGTAGGAATAAAGATATAAAAAAATATTAATATTAAAAATATGACTTTCATAATTAATTGATCCTTTAAGAAAATCTTGATATTTATAAAAATAAGAATTAAATTAAAAAAAATGGAAAGGCCTAATTGTCACTTAAACCCAGACGATGTTTAAAAATAAGACAGTAGCTTAAATAACTGCTGAAAAAAAAAGGTAAGTAGATGTCAATGAATAAACATCCCAGTCTCCTACCTTAATGTGACCGACCGAATTTACAATCACAAATACATTGCAATACAAGAGTCAGCTTAGAACCTGACCACCCCTAAATAATAATAAAAATGAAACCCCACCAACAAAATAAAATATTAAGATTGTCTACGCTATTAAGCAAATCAATTTCATAGAAAGTTATTCTTAAAATCACTTGATAATGGAACGAAACTCTGTATTGTAGATTTAATTTTTAAAATTAATCTCGATTTGGAGTTTTCCGTTTGAAACACAGGATGTTTTGTGTCACGATAGAATCATATTTTTCATAAAAAAATAATTATATATATATATATATGTAATTAATGTTTTTAATATAATCATATATTTATGTTGCCTGTACACTAAGAAAATAAAGTATTTCTAAATGAAAATAAATACTGTTGCGGGGCCGAGTAGGATGTCGCCCCCGCAAGGTTTTTAAGTATACGATAAATGTGAACAGCCAAGACAATGACGGGACAAAGGCAAAGGTTTTGTTATGAACAAAAGTGTCGTTTTATTCACATTTACATCGGTGTGGTCGAAAACTGGTTAATCGACGAACGTAGCTGGTTCGGTCGATTGTAGCTGGTCTGGTCCGGTAGTTGGTCTGGCCCGGTAGTTTAGGTTTGGTAGGCGAAACGTAGTTGGTTCGGTAGAATGTAGCTGGTCGGTCGAATGTAGTTGGTCTGGCCTGGTAGTTTAGGATTGGTAGGTGAGCGTAGCTGGTCTGGTCGAAAGTAGCTGGTCTGGCCCGGTAGTTTAGGATTGGTCGGCGAACGTAGTTGGTTCGGCCGAAATGCGAAGACGGAGTCCCTAAACAGGGCCAAGGCAGACTAGTGATGCTACTTCACAGGGCGGATCGACCGCGGGAACGGGATCGCGCCAAAGTGTATCACCAGGCGAAGACGGAGTCCCTAAACAGGGCCAAGGCAGACCAGTGATGCTACTTCACGGGGCGGATCGACCGCGGGAACGGGATCGCGCCAAAGTGTATCACCAGGCGAAGATGGAGTCCCTAAACAGGGCCAAGGCAGACTAGTGATGCAACTCCACAGGGCGGATCAACCGCGGAAACGGGATCGCGCCAGAGTGTATCACCAGGCGAAGACGGAGTCCCTAAACAGGGCCAAGGCAGACTAGTAATACAACTCCACAGGGCGGATCAACCGCGGAAACGGGATCGCGCCAGAGTGTATCACCAGGCGAGGTAGGTCAGAGAGGTGTTACACCTTCCAGGGCGGATCGACCGTGGAGACGGGATCGCGCCGAAGAGTAACACTCTCGACAAAAGCACCGGAAGTTCACAAAGGTAGTGTACTACACTTTGATCCAGGCCTCCGGGCCGAGCTGCCTAGTTTGGGCGAAAAAAAGTGTCTAAGGATATTTGCAAAGATTTGTTCAAGTACTCCCTGGCTAGAGGAGTAGAAGGCCGTAGATAATAAATTATAGTCTATAGTTGCCGATGTTTAGAATGGCTCAGCATAGTCAGATGCGTACTAGGTATGGTTTGACATCAACGATATTGGACTAGCCGTCCGGTTTCTGGCCTGTTGCTTGACCTAGATCTGCGAGATCGAGAGTTGTGAAGGTCAAGGTCGGCTTTGTAAGGAGCGGATAATCGGCGACCGCGACAAGGCCCTTCCCTAGAAAAATTGATCGTATCAATTAATAATAATAATATTTACGAAGGTCTTTAGGGAAAGTGACCCTCCTACCGGATCGGGTCTGCCGCACAGGAGTCGCTGGGGTGTCGTTTGATGTCTGCGGTGCTGCGTCTGATGGGTGCGCTGGAATAGCATTAGGGGCCGCAGAGCCGGGTTTGCGTCATACTGTCGCTTCTCCAGAAAAGCAGGCTTGGTCCGATCGATTGCGATGGTGTCGGTCGAGTTGGCGCGCTTGATCGTAAGGTGCTTGTCGGTGCGTCGAAGAACCTGAAAAGGACCTTGGTATGCCGGCGTGAGTGGTCGTCTCACGGCGTCGTTCCGTACGAAAACGAATTTGCAATCTCGCAAGTGTTGAGGGATGTACGAATTCACCGGTTGCTGTCGTGGAGTTGCATATTTAAGCCGGGCCATTTTGTGGCGGAGTTCCTCGACGAAAGGAGATGTTGGTTTTGAAAACGTCTGAAGGGAGTCGTCGAAGTATTCGCCGGGTAGCGCAAGAGGTGTACCGAAAACCAGTTCGGCGGGTGAACAACCTAAATCCTCCTTTACGGTGTTCCTCAATGCTAGGAGAATTAAAGGTAGGTCGTCACCCAATTGATAGTGTCAGGTCTAGTGGCCAGGGGAGGTTTTAAGGGACCGATGAAACCTCTCAACTAAGCCGTTGGCGCACGGATGATAAGCGGTAGTCTTTATGTGCTTGGCGCCAAGTAGGTTGGTAAACTCCCGAAAAAGGGACGACTGGAACTGTGACCCCCTGTCGGTCGTGATAACGTGGGGCGTGCCGAAAGTTCAATCCACTCTTTCAGGATGGTCCTAGAGACTGTGTTAGCAGAAGTGTCTTTTATAGGTATGGCGGTCGGCCACCGCGAAAAACGATCCACAACCGTCAAAAGATACTGGTAATCCTGACACATCGGAAGCGGTCCCACTAAGTCGACATGTATGTGTGAGAACCGTGCATCGGGACTGCTGAAGGTGCCGACGGGGATTTAGTGTGTCGGTGGACCTTACACTTCTGGCACTCCATGCACGTGGAAACCCATTCTCGAATGTCCGCATTCATATTGGGCCAAACGAATCGGTCGGTAATAAGTTTGACCGTAGCTCGCTTACTTGGATGAGACAGCCCGTGGAAATGTTGGAATACCTGTCTCCGAAGTGTCGGTGGGATGTAGGGCCTAGGGCTTGCTAGGCTGGTGTCACAGTACAGGGTGTCGTCGCTGAAGGATGCAGGGAACTCCCGAAGCTTTAAAGAAGTATTCGAAAGGACGTCTTGCAGCGTGGGGTCGGATTTTTGTTCAGCGGCTATAGAATCTTGACCCAAGACGCCGGTCTGAAGAGATTGAATTTCCGCTCGCGATAATGTGTCTGCGACGGCGTTGTCCTTCCCCTTTATGTGACGAATATCGGTCGAGAACTGTGACAGGTAGTCGAGATGCCGGATCTCGCGAGCTGTATACTTGTCAGAGTTGTTACTCATCGCGGTTGTCAACGGTTTATGGTCGGTATAGATGGTAAAATCTCGACCTTCCAGTAAGTGCCTGAAATGCCTGACGGCCAGATAAATGGCCAGCAGCTCTCGGGAGAAGGTGCTATATTTTCTCTGGGCTGGCGAAAGCTTGGCTGAAAAGAATGCGATGGGTTCGCGTTGTGAGTTGAACTCTTGCTCAACCACCGCGCCCACACCAGCGTCGGATGTCAGGAATAGTCGTGTCTCTGGATCGTCGTTGATATGCCTGGTATAATTCGCCAATGCAGCCTTCGCTGTATGGAATGCGTGCAGAGCATCTCCCTCCAAAGAGATGTCCTTGTTTCTTCTCTGCAGCAGGTTCGTCAGTGGCTGGAGGATGGTAGCGCAATTTGGTATGAACCGACGATAAAAATTGAGCATGCCGAGGAAACGTCGCAATTGCTTCATGGACGTCGGTGTAGGAAAGTCCCGGATCGAGCTGATCTTGTCTGGCAGAGGTGATATGCCGTCTGCGTCGGTGCGGTGCCGAGAAAGTCAACGCTGGGCGCCCGAAAACGCACTTGTCAGGTTCAACTTCAGGCCGTAGTGCGAGAGTCGCTGGAAGACTTCTCGCAGGTGTTGTCTGTGAGAATCGGCGTCTGTACTGGCCACCAAGATGTCGTCGATATAGGCGTATACATGCGGAAGTCCGCGCAGGACTTCGTCTATGAGTCGTTGGAAGGTCTGGGCAGCGTTACGTAGACCGAACGGCATTTTTAGAAATTCGTATAGGCCAAACGGTGTTGTGACTGCCGTTTTGGGACGTCTTCCGCAGCGACGGGGATCTGGTGGTATGCCTTTGTCAGGTCGATTTTCGAGAAGATGCGAGCCCCCATCAATCCGGATGCAAAATCATGGATATGAGGGACAGGATATCGGTCTGGTACGGTCGATGCATTCAATTTCCGGTAGTCGACGCATATCGAAATTCTTCACCACCAGGTTTAGGCACTAAGTGTAGTGGCGAGGCATAAGGGCTATCGGAAGGACGAATGATGCCATCACTGAGCATTTTGTCGAATTGCTCCTTGGCGTACGCCAGTTTGTGCGGAGCGAGTCGTCGCGGATGGGAGTGTGCGGGAGGACCTCGGGTTCTGATGTGGTGCTGAGTCTGATGGTCACCTGAAGCCGTTACTTGGAGTGGCAGCGTTATATCCGTGAACTGCGTCAGGAGATCTAAGTACTCGCGACCATGGCATGTTGCGACGCTGATTCCTGTGGAGCCTTGACGTGTGGGGTACCCTAAGACACGGAGATTCGTCGTCGTATCGGACAGAGTCCTAGGGTTCATATGGACCGCCAGTGCGTAATGCGCCAGGAAATCCGCGCCGAGGGATGGGTACCTTCACGTTGGCCACGGTAAATGTCCAAGTGAAATCGCGTCGCATGCCGATATTCAAAGTAAGGGTCCTTTCTCCGTACGTGTCTATCGCGGAACCATTCGCTGCTCGTAGTTTGATCAGGGTGGGCTTAGCGGTGTGGTCGTTCTGAAGGGGTACCACGCTGATGGCCGCACCTGTGTCCACCAGGAATTTCAACTTGTTCCGTCGATCCCAAACGTAAAATAGACGACATTGCGTGTTGGCACCGGAAGAGTTAGTCGTCGCGACTCTCCGGTTTATTCGTTTCCCCGGGCCGACGGGTGTGTACAGGAGGTTTACAATTCCTGGCCTCATCGCCGAATGTGCGATGAAACCAACAAACACCCTGGTCGCTTCGCCGTTCTCGGCTGGGGGTTCGTCTCCGTCGAGATGGGGTCGATGTCCTCGTCCGCGGGCGCAGGGAGATCTGGAGCTCCTGAATTTGCCGTTGAAGGTCGGCCAACGCCCGTTCCGTTTTACTAGGCTCGTAGCGTTCGTGCTTCGCTATGTCGGGGGGCGCGAACAGCGTTAACGCTGTGGTCGAACTGTGCAAAAAACAAGATCAGCAGATTCTGCCAAATCATCTAGAGGCGTGGCTCTCGTCATTGGTGCGATGATTTGTGCAACAGATTTAAACAAATGCTCCAGCCATAAACCTCGAAGAACCTTTTCTGATACGTTGTGCTTTCCCAGCTGGTTCCTCATATATCTGAGAAGCTGGGATGGCGTCTTGTCGCCTCTAGTGACGTTCCGCAGTATCTCTTGGATCATATCTTCCTCGGAACGTCCGGTTCGCTTGAGGATTGCTTCCTTTAAGTGATCGTACGGTTCATGCTCGCGCAAATCGGAGAGGACATCAGAAATTTCGTCCATCATATCAGATGGGAGTTTCTGCATTACATTCGCGAATCTGGCTCGCTGTGAAGTAATGCGTAGCATTGAAAAGATGGATTCCACCTGCAGAACCAGTTCTTGGCATTATGGTGGTATGCAGGCAGAGGTATGATCGCAGCCGTCATGTCCAAAGAATCACTTTTAGCCGACTCCATCATCGCTTAGCTGTCTCACGTCGGGAAGTCACCACTTGTTGCGGGGCCGAGTAGGATGTCGCCCCGCAAGGTTTTTTTAAGTATACGATAAATGTGAACAGCCAAGACAATGACGGGACAAAGGCAAAGGTTTTTATTATGAACAAAAGTGTCGTTTTATTCACACATTTACATCGGTGTGGTCCGAAAACTGGTTAATCGACGAACGTAGCTGGTTCGGTCGATTGTAGCTGGTCTGGTCCGGTAGTTGGTCTGGCCCGGTAGTTTAGGTTTGGTAGGCGAACGTAGTTGGTTCGGTAGAATGTAGCTGGTCCGGTCGAATGTAGTTGGTCTGGCCTGGTAGTTTAGGATTGGTAGGTGAGCGTAGCTGGTCTGGTCGAAAGTAGCTGGTCTGGCCCGGTAGTTTAGGATTGGTCGGCGAACGTAGTTGGTTCGGCCGAAATGCGAAGACGGAGTCCCTAAACAGGGCCAAGGCAGACTAGTGATGCTACTTCACAGGGCGGATCGACCGCGGGAACGGGATCGCGCCAAAGTGTATCACCAGGCGAAGACGGAGTCCCTAAACAGGGCCAAGGCAGACCAGTGATGCTACTTCACGGGGCGGATCGACCGCGGGAACGGGATCGCGCCAAAGTGTATCACCAGGCGAAGATGGAGGCCTAGTGATGCAAACAGGGGGATCAAGGCAGGACCAGTGATGCAACGGGTCCCTAAACAGGGCCAGGGCTAGGATCAACCAGGGCGGATCAACCGCGAAAAACGGGATCGCGCCAGAGTGTATCACCAGGCGAAGACGGAGTCCCTAAACAGGGCCAAGGCAGACTAGTAATGCAACTCCACAGGGGATCAACCGGATCGGGATCGCGCCAGAGTGTATCACCAGGCGAAGACGGGATCTAAACAGGGCCAAAGGCAGACTAGTAATATCAACTCCCAGGGCGGATCAACCGGACAGGATCGCCAGAGTGTATCACCAAACAGGTCCCTAAACAGGGCCAAGGCAGACTAGTAATACAACTCCACAGGGCGGATCAACCGCGGAAACAGGATCGCGCCAGAGTGTATCACCAGGCGAAGACGGAGTCCCTAAACAGGGCCAAGGCAGACTAGTAATACAACTCCACAGGGCGGATCAACCGCGGAAACGGGATCGCGCCAGAGTGTATCACCAGGCGAACGGAGTCCTAAACAGGGCCAAGGCAGTTAGTAACACAACTTCCAGGGCGGATCAACCGCGGAAACGGGATCGCGCCGAAGTGTATCACCAGGCGTCACAGAAGTGTTACACCTTCCAGGGGCGGATCGACCGTGGAGACAGGCACCGGGGGGATCGCGCCGTAAAATTTGAGTAACACTCTCGACATAAAAGTCACCGGAAGTTCACAAAGGTACTGTACTGACATCAACTTTGATCCAGGCCTCCGGGCCGAGCTGCCTAGATTTGGGCGAGAAAAAAAAAGTGTCTAAGGATATTTGCACAAAGTTATTTGTTAAAAATAAACTCCCTGGCTAGAAGGTATTTAAAGGCCGTAGATAATAAATTATAGTCTATGGTTGCCGATAAAGGAACAAGAAACAAAAGCAATACATTATGAGGATATATAGGTTAGATATCAGCTGACCTGGACTTGAAGATGTTTAAAAATTGTCAGGAAAGCAACCGGGAGTCTGTTTAGAATGGCTCAGCATAGTCAGATGCGTACTAGGTATGGTTTGACATCAACGATATTGGACTAGCCGTCCGGTTTCTGGCCTGTTGCTTGACCTAGATCTGCGAGATCGAGAGTTGTGAAGGTCAAGGTCGGCTTTGTAAGGAGCGGATAATCGGCGACCGCGACAATACAAAGTTATATATTTTAAAAATAAACTTGGAAAGGTTAGAATAAATATTTAAATGTTCATTTCATAAATATGAAAGAAAAAGAAATGAAATTAAGACAAACAATATATTCCTTTCTTTTTATTTCTTTTTTTACTTTATCCAATACAAAGCTCACTGGCCACCCAAGTGATTACTGAGTGAAACTTGTAAAGGAACAAGAAACAAGAAGTACACATTATGAGGATATATAGGTTAGATATCAGTTGACCCTGGACTTGAAGATGTTAAAATTGTATTGATCAGGAAAGCAACCACCAGGGAGTCTGTTCCATAAAGTAACAGTTCTGGGAAAGAAGCTTTCTGAGTGAAACTTACTCCTTATCAAAAGAACACAGAGCAAATGGAGATGATTTGCCATCAGGAACGTAGTATGGCAGGTCTTAACTGTGAAGGTCTGAAATGGTTGGATTAACTCATTTTCTATAGTAATAGTGATATTGTAGTGAAAAGCTATTAATGTTTCATCTGTGGGATAAGAGTTGCAGAGTAGCAAATAATTAAACCCTCACAAAATAGCAATTTGAATTACTGAACATTAGGGACTGGGACCACCATCCCAGATATGGCAGCAATACTCTATATTTGGTCTGATCTGACATTTTTAAGGATAGAAATAAGAGTTAGGCAATTTTTGAGTTATACAAAGAACTGACCATTTTTCCAGCATCTTTAACAATGGTATCAATATTTGACTTTTATTTGTGGTTTGGAGTGAGTTTTAAACCTAATAGGCAATTGAGCCAAGGAGCCTTATTGGATTTTTTTCTGGTGTTTTTGCTTTAAATTGGTATTTGAGAGAAGACAAATTTTGTCACGCAGTACAGCTTAGTTTCTTTATTTGATATCTTTCAATTTCATCTTAATTGCTTTCATCATAAATCCTATTAATTTAAACTTGAAATATCTATGTAAGTTTTATGGTTTTCCTATTTTAAATGTCTGATGTAATGGAATAACCTGTCACCCCCATGAGTGACTACACTATAGGTAGCAACTACTTATAAGTATCTGCAAGGCAACAGTCTACGGAGTCTAGCTGAGATCAGTTACTCAGATCTTGGCTATTGTTGAACTCTCTGCCTTCAGAACCCAAACAAGGCTATACTGAAGAGCAGAGTCTTGTCCAGGGATGTAGACAGACCCGATCCTGTTTATGTGGGGTCTACGGAGAATTTTTGGCTGAGAGTATGGGCTTGGATGCCCCACATTAAACTCAGCCTTGTGCCACATCTACCCTTGTGGGGAGGCTAGTAAATATTGTCTAGCGGGAATTTGTTATGCAGATCTTGGCTGTTGTCGAACTCTCTTCCTTCGGGCAGAGAGGAACCTGGATGAGGCTACGCCGAAGAGCAGAGTCTTGTCTGGTGAGGTAGACAGACCTGAACCATTTATGCGGGGTTACAGGGAATTTTTGGCTGAGCTTACGGGCTCAGATTTCCCCACATTAAATTAAGCTTTGTGCCACATCCTACCTTGTGGGGAGGATGGTAAATATTGTCTAGGTGGGATCTGTTGAGTACGACTCAGACTTACGCAAGAACCACTGAACTTCCAATAGTAACACTCACTACTGGTTTGACTTATGACGACCTTCTGCATAACTGTTACTTTTATTCTTATTGTACTGGTTTTTACAATAAACCTTTACTTATTTTATCCACCATGTTGTCAAGTATATATTCCTATTAGCACGGAATATAACAATTTCTAATGAATTTTAATTCTTAAGTTAATGATTGAATAATCTCCTTGTGAATTTCATGACAACAAAACAAACATGGAAATACCTCTATTACATCATTAAATGAACAACTAAAAATATTGCAATAATAATAATGATATTAATAAAGAAGTAAGAGGGTGCAAATGAAAAGATTTGAAATTCACAATATTTTTCCATTTCATTGAAGCAGAGGTTAAAAACATAAGAGTATTATCACCTCCTTTGTCGTCTCTTTTTTTTCTTTCTTTCCTTCCTTCTTTCTTTCTTTTCCTCACTGAAACCAAATAATGACAATGATATGCATTTTTTGTCTTTACTAGATGAAAATTTAATAGTCCATTATATATGAGGTATTGGTAGGGTTTAACATATGTGCTAACTAAGGAATAAAGCAGCAAGCAGAATTACCATGATATTTTTTAAGCATATTGAATTTTTTTAATCATTTCCTTACAAGCAAGGCAATAAAGAGACTAAGACGCAAGAAGTTTCTGATTGTGAGAGAATATGAAAAAAAGGAAAAAATTATTAAGGAGAGAGAACAATAAAAGAAATTCAGAATAAAGGTAATGTCAGTGGTCAGGAATTAATGCAAGTATTACTGGGGAACTAAGGCTATTCTATGTACATTGTTAATACATTGTGATCTTTTTAATTTTTAGAAATGCCTAGGAAAAAGTTGATGGTCAGAAATCAAGAACAAAGAGATTGTCAGTGGTTAAGAATTAAGGTATAATATCTATAATGTAAATGCACTGTTAATGATTTATACTTAAGAAATGCAATATTGATGTAAGAAATATGGTCAGAATAAGCCAATTATATGTATTATCAGGTAGATTTCTTACTTACACTGTTTAATTTTTCAATGGTATATGTTATCTATACATATATATGTGTATATATATATATACATACATACATACATACATACATACATACATATATATATATATATATATATATGTTTTGAACAATAAAAAATATTAAAAAATTAAAATCCTCAGACACACTGGATTGTATATTAATATTTTTTCATTTTATTATTTCAGTTAGTTTCAACTAGTTTCGGCCAACATGGTCATCATCAGGAGAAAAAAAAATTCTGCTTGTTAGTAGCAGTGAAGTACAGAAACTACAGAATGAATTGATAGAGAAAATGTACTTTATCTGTAGTTTTCATTTGTTTTATTATTTTTAACATGAATTTCCTATATATATATATATATATATATATATATATATATATATATATTGTGAAAATAGGAATCAACACTGCATTGTGAATGTCAGATTCATGCCTCAAGCGATCTCTAGACCAAGTGTCCCATGATGAACAAAATGACTGAATAATTCCTGTTATACACAAAATCTAATAAACTTTACTTCAAATTAAAAGTATTCATCATCAGCATCTCTGTCATCATCAACAACAATATTGTCAGTTGGGGCATCAATAATTTTATTCATTTCTTCAATCATTCCTATATCTGGACAGAATCCACAAAAAATGAATTTTCTATTCTTGTAGTTTTTTCGACATTTTGCTGTTCTCATTCGTTTCTTCAAAGAATGTTGTCTTTTTTGCCTTTTCTTCTCTATGATGACATTCTCTGAATCTTTATAGCAATTTCATGGTAATTGCTCCAATGAGCTGCTCTCGCTATTTCCCAGGCTTCATGAATTCAAGCATCCTACAAGGCTGGCATCCTGTTCTCACCCTTTCACTGTTGAAACTGTTATATGTAGCCGTCTCTTCTACTCCAATAGCTTCATATCTCCCACCTCTCACCTGTGGAACTCCTTTCCCTATTCCTGTTTCCCTGACAGCTATAATCTCCAACTTTTCAAATGTAATGTCAATAGACATCTCCAACTGCCTTGATCTATCCACTATCCTTCTCCTCATCCTTTTCTCTATCACTCCTATCTGCTTTCGCTCTAAATCCTATGTAACCCCTTGTGTGTTAGTATCTTCCAGCCTTGCTTGGGGTGAAATGCTTATAAAAAAGAAATACTATGATACTTGTATTTTTTTTTTAAATTTGTTTGATAGAATATTTTTACTAATGATTTATTGCATGCATATGTTCCATTTTTCCTCCACTTTTAATAATTTAATAAACTAATAACATGGAAAAGTCCCAACAGAGTTATATTTCATCTTTGCTTAATCAAATAATGGGTAAGAAAAAGTTACTTTTTTTTGTTTGCATTTATCATTTTGAGTTTTAAAATATCTGAGAGAATTGAATGATGAAAAGGAATTGTTGGTGGCTGTTTAAATATCGAAAATAGGAGAAAAAAACTTTCAAATAATTATGTTAAATATTGGAAAACATGCCCACTTTCAATAAAAATGTATTGAAAACAGATTTCCAGAAAGTGACCTTGTTTAAACTGTTTTATGGAAGTAGTAATGGTGACATTAGCCAGTGCTTATAAGGAAACATTTGGCATTAGTTGAATGCACAAAAGGGTGTATCATACTTTCATGATGTCTCAAATCAAGTTTGGTTTTAAAATTGTCTTATAGAAAATAAACCCTATTTACAACACAATTATATACCCTCATACATACCTAGAGAAGTGAAAGCTATATTGCTTGTCTGAAAGAAGGCCCTGCGATGAGATGCTTAACCAATTCAGAGTTGATTAGGGACTCTAGTAGTTTGCCAAAAAGAGGTAGAAGGTTAATAGACTGGTAGTTTGAAGGCAGTTTGAAAGGTAAAATGGTTCACCTGTGTTCTTTAAGACTGGAACAATAGAGGAAGATTTCTGAATAATAGGAAAGTAGCAAGCCATTTATTGTACAGTTGAACTGATGCAGAACTGTTTTAGTTGGCATGATAGACTCATAAATGACCATAGGGCTAACTTTCCTGATCTAAGTTTCTTTTTCAGCAGCCAATAAAATATTTCTTATATTTTAAGCAGTTTGATAGTAAATATCTATCTATCTATCTATATATATATATATATATATATATATATATATATATATATATATTTGAAGAGAAACAGACCACTTTAAGGCTCCATTGTAATAATTTATTTCACCAGAGACTTTTATTTTTCCCTGGATCTTCAGACATCACTTTCAAAAGGTGAAACGAAAAATGAAATTAATACACTTTTGATGGGCAGTATTATGTTTATATAAGTAGTGAGGAATGGTGTGAGAGACAGGGTCGAGTTTAGAGAGGGAAGGGAGAGATTTAAAATTTCTTTTTATATTTCTTTTTATTATAATACTTAATATTGAGTAAAGAGGAAGTAAGGATCAGGCATTGTCCTATTTAATCGGTCAACTCAACAGAAATGGTATGGGAAAAGGAAAGGAGAAAAAAGGGAAAAAGAAAAAAAGGGGGAAATAAAGAGAATAGAGATCTACTTGGGGTTTTCAGAGGAAGAAGAGGGGTGGTATAGCTTTAGCAAGTTAGATAAAAATAGATTTTAACGTATGATAGTAATTTAAATGTTTAAAAACTCCACAAAGAAATTAATTTAATGCTTGTTAGCAATTTAAATATTCAACTTCTCTACAAATAAATTAGGGATTTAATATGAGTTGAATACTATATTAATAAACAACAATAATAAAAAAAAAAAAGAGTTTACTAATAGTAATATTTTAATATTGTGAATAACTGTTAAGGTAAAATCTTTATCAGTTTGAGTTTAATTCATGAATGTAATATGTAGCTATTTTTAGATGGGTAATATTTCTTAATTAAAGTTTAGCTTTCAAATCAAGATGGAGTAAGATTTGAAGGTGATAGTAAGTACCCTAAGTACATCTCTTCTCTCTTTACCGCCACCTTTTTTTCTTTTTCCCTTTTTTCTCCTTTCCTTTTCCCTTATCATTTCCGTTGAGTTGACCAATTAAATAGGACAATGTCTGATCCTTACCCACTTCTTCTTCAATATTAAGTATTATAATAAAAATAACTATAATAAGAAATTTTAAAACTCTCCCTTCCCTCTATAAACTCGACCATGTCTCTCACACCATTCCTCACTACCTTCTATGTCAACTTATATAAGCTTAATACTGCCTGTCAAAAGTGTAAATTTAATTTAATTTTTCGTTTCACCCTTTGAAAGTGATGTCTGAAGATCAAGGGAAAAATAAAAGTCTCTGGTGAAATAAATTATTACAGTGGAGCCTTAAAGTGGTTTGTTTCTCTTTAAATTATTTGCTCTGAATTAACATTGAGCTCCCAGGATTTCATCGTCCTTGAGATTATCCATACGGATTACCAAGATTTTCGTTACTGAAATATATATATATATATATATATATATATATATATATATATATATATATATATATATATTATTAATGTAACAGAGCAAATGTGTTTACTGCCCCCTCAAGCCTCTAAAATATCTCCCTGTAATAAACGTAATAAATATCTGGGAAGTGTTCTAACAGAGGACAAAAAGTGCGACACTGAGGTTCAAAGACATATTGGGATGGTCAAAGTTGCATTCTAAAAGCTAAGCAGAGTATTAAGAGACAGAAAAATTTCATTAGAAACAAAGAAAAGAATACTGAACTGTTACGTGATATTTGTCCTTCTGTATAATAGTGAATACTGGACAATCTCCTCAAATATGAAGGAGAGACTTAAAGCAACTGAAATTTCGTTCTACAGAAAAATGCCAAGGATACCATGGACTGAACATGTGAGCAATGATGAGGTTTTGTAGAAAATGTAAACAAAAAGAAAATTATACTTAACACTAGGAAAAGACAGTTTAAATTTCTGAAGCACATGATGAGGAAGGAGGACTTGGAAAATCTGATACTCACAGGACAGATTGAGGAAAAGATGGACAGAAGAAAGAAGCTTGAGCTTCAGCAAATGGATGTTAGAAGAGTGTTTAGAAGAAAAAACTAAATACAAAAAATATTAAGAGCTAAAAGAGACAGGAAGATGTGGAGGGTCATGGTTGACTATTTCCTGAAGGGACATAGCACATGAAAGAAGAAGAATATAATGTTGATCACTTACCTCATAACTCCAAACATCACTCTAGGGGAGTGGTATGGACCTCATTTAGAAAACCTGCTGTAGAATAACTGTGTAAATAAGAACGCAGATAAAATATCTCAGGCCAACTTTTTTTATAGAACGGACTGTTATGATGCAAATGATTTATATAGAAAAGATGGAAGAGAGAAAATTTGTTTTAATATAATGATACAATTGATAGTAAATATATATAATGTTAAAGTAATACTGGCAGAGCAAATGATATAAGTTCTTTTATTATGCCACAGACATAATAAAAGCAAATTAGTTACTTTATAATAAAAATTGATATACTTTAGCAACTTTGAATCTAGCTGCAGGCCAATGAAAGGTGAAGAAAAGTCTCCATGAAAAGAAAATTGAATATATTTTATTAGTGGCACTTTTATGTACGATCACTGACCAGAAATTAGATAGCCTGCATTTCAGGTTCATGACAACAATTGCTTTGACGTGTAGTGTTCACTGGCCATTTATCTCTACAGCACGAAAAATAAATTGATGGCTGTCTTTTGAGAAGAACACAAAGAATAATGGTGGAAGTGTAGGCATGGTAAAGCTCTTGAGACAAAATATATTGGATGATCTGTTGGTTAACAGGCCTGTGTATATTGATAAAAGTTGCTTCATCAAAATCAGGCCATATGGAAACACTAGAACTCTTAATAAAGTTTTGTACTGGAAAAAAAAGTTAAAAACATCAGCATTGTCTTGGATTTCATACTGTTCTATCATGTCTTGCAAACAGAATCATAGAAGTAACATTAAATGGGATTTGTTATGAAAAAAGGAAGTATAAGGAAAATAAATAAAGTATAAAAATATAACACAAATAAAATTAATTACATTCTCATATAATCTTCATAAAAAAGCTAAAAATTGATTTTTTTTTTATTTTACTGAGAGTACAGATCATAATAAATAAAGTAAAAAGAAGCTATATATTTATAAATCCAATCAATTTCAGCCCGTTTCCCTATGATCATATCAATCAAATTTGACAGAATAAAAATGAGAACATAATAACTGTTTCCAATATTTTGTGTTTGGCTCGCAAAAGGACAAAATATGCCCTTTTCTTTTCACTGTCTAAATACAAATTTAACAATAGATGCGCATTAATGAAATCAGTAACTAAATACTATTGTCCAAAAAAGCAATGCCAGTTTATTAATTATAAAAGATTTAAAAGTAGAATCACAAAAACATACCAAAATGGACAGAAATGTTACATCATCTCAAATCTAGAGTTACTGACCTTGTTAATTGTGCTATTCCATTTTCGAATGAAGATATATGTTCATAGGAGCTTCTTGACTGTTTTCACAGACATCATTTTCTCATTTACCAGCCTTCTTAATAGTGGTTTTTCATTTTTGAATGAAGATATATATTCCCACTTCAGACCTCATTTTTTTCAGACATCTTTTTTCTCAGACATCACCTGCCACGTTGGCAAGTCTCTTTTGCCTTCTTTATTTCATGTTAACATTTTTCTTCATAAATTTAAATTCAATGTCAAAGCCATTTTCTATCTCCTTGAATCTTCGTCTCTTATTGTCTTTTTCCTAAGTAAGGTTTCTGTCAGTAACCCTTAATGTTTTAGTGGCTTTATTGCCTTACTTGTGTTGAAATGATAAAAAATATGTGTTAGTTATCTCTTTCATATCATCAATGAAGAACATTGAGTGACTTGTTAGCCAAAATAAATGAATGTTTGTGGGCACAATGTCAAGATACCAGGGGCTCTTATGCTCCTTCATGGTTTATATCAGCATACTGGGAAATCTCTTTGCATAGACCTTTGTGTGACCAAAAACTTCGTTAAACTTCAGGCCCATGTTTCACTTTAAGCTTTCACAGTTGTTTGCAACAGTGATCTTTCTATCAGCTGTAATGATTGCATCAACATGTTTGGCTTTATCCTGGCAGCAGCTCACCTGTCAGTGTGGAAACTGTCACTAAGTTTAGTTTTTCATTTTTCTCTAAGATTGCCATTAAATCTATTGATCCTCCAACTTATTGAGATTACATGAAGCGGAGCCTTACCGTAGGCGTTGAATGAATTCTTGTGAATATTTGTAGTATATTTAAAAAACAACAACATATAATCCGATGTCTCTTAGCTTTCTACATGTTTCTAAGCAGGCAGGTATTTTGAAAGAGGTTTATAGTTAAAAAATGGTAATTACACGAAGATTTCCATTGAGCTCCAAGAGACTTTATTGGTTATGCACCCATCAATAAATAATACTTTTAAAATTAGAAAAAAAGCATTATTTTTTTTTTAATTTCATTCATGTTTTTAGTAATTTTTAATTTCCAATTCTGTATTTTTCTGTGATTTTTAATTTCCGATTCTATATTTTTCTATGGTTTTTATTCCGAATCTGTATTTTCTCTGAGTTTTATTTCATATCTATATTTTTCTATGATTTTTTTTAATTTCTGGGTTTATTATATTTTTCTGTGATTTTTAATTTCCGATTCTATATTTTTCTAAGAATTTATTTCTAAATCTAAAATTTCCTATTATGTTTTTTCCGATTCTATATTTTTCTATGGCTTTTATTTCTGAGCCTCTATCTTTCTATAATTTTTAATTTCTGAAGTTATATTTTAATATGAGCAGGCAATATCCATTGTGCAATCGTAATTAATTTTGAATGACAAAAATGACCAACTTTAAGAAGGACACGTAATTTTCACGATATATTTCATGTTATTTTCTCGAAATTAAAACTAATTAAAATCTAAAAAAGTACTTAAATTGCAAAATATATGTTTAATTTTAATAAATATTCCTTGATTATTGTTACAATTTTTTGTTATTTACCTTGTTCAGATAAATTAATTAAACAATTTTATATTGCAGTTATACATACAACATATGGTTTATAAAATCTGAGATATGAAGAAAACATAGCATGACATGTGTGCGTTTCAAAGAATG
The DNA here is from genome assembly GCA_903632075.3 of Acanthosepion pharaonis. NCBI lineage: Eukaryota > Metazoa > Mollusca > Cephalopoda > Sepiida > Sepiidae > Acanthosepion > Acanthosepion pharaonis. The sequence continues at coordinate 2,598,863 of CAHIKZ030000258.1, forward strand.
GACATTTTCTACACATAAATGAACTTTTCAGTCGATTTTGACATACCGCGCCCAACAATTAAGATTTGGGGTTGTTCCATTTGCTTGCCAATAAACTGCTAGCTGACGTCGCAGCAGGAAGTGTATAGGAAAATTGCGCAAAAATTTAATTCCCGTTTTCATTATTTACGGGATGCCTTAGAGACAAGATATGTCCCGTTTCTCTAGCGAACCATGTGATGCATTGAACACAATACACAGCATAAATATACTTACTTGTCAACATAGAGGCATACATAGTAATTCTACCAGACAAACACTTCTCAAAATATACGTTTCTCACAATCTTTCATGTGAATTACGCACACACGTACGCTACAAACCAAAAATTTGATATGGATTTTGCAGAATCGTCTAAAATTTGAAGGTTTCATGCCTTTTTGAAAACTGTTAGATCACTTCGGCCAAATCCTAAATGTTTTTATAATATATTCAATAATAATAATAACAATAATAAATTAACCATCTTTTATCAGGTAGCGCGATTGACACCCTCTGAATATAATACACGGTACGACAGAGTGGGTCAATATCTGTACTGGAAAATCCGCAACGTTTACGGAAAGGAAATTGTAAGAAATTAGTATGAACACCACCCAGATCCGGTTACGGAGATAGAACCTGTAACAATTTTATGAGACTTTACAATACACACAGAGAGATCAATCAAAGCTAATCGACCATACATCGTGATTAGAGACCGCAAAGCCAAAATGTGCCTCCTTATTGACAGGGACTGCAGACTGTAATGTATCTATGAAGATATTCAATAAACTATCAAAATACAAGGACCTTGAAATCGAAAACTCAAAAATGTGGCGCATGAGGGCATTAACAATTCCAGTTGTAGTTGGAGCCCTCGGATTGACTGGAAAAGATTCCAATAGACTCATTGAAGGAATCCCTGGTAGGCCATACCTTAAAGAAATACAAAAAAAAATTACTCACAAGTACAGACGACACCTTACGAAGAGCTTTATGTAAATATGTTTGTTTTTTTAATTGCTCATTGGAAAATGTCATGATGCCATTTCTGACCTTAGGTCTCTGGTTAGGACCCGGAAAGAAATGAGTTTACACCAGAAAACAAAGGAAATGCAATAACAACAACAACAACAACAACAACAATAATAATAATAATTATAAATTTAACCCATAACTCCATAAAGTTTCCTTAAAATATAAACTCTTTTTTGCCTAATCTGCTTTGCTGGCTAATACTAATCTTAGAGCTGATCGATTTTAAATTTTAGGTAACATTTCTCTCTAAAAATTGGACACCATGCACTAATGAGTTAAATACTTTCGATATCCTAGCTTAGTATGTTTTAATTAAACCAAAGAAGGTATGAAACTTACTAATTATTAAATCCAGCCTGTAGATCCAAACTTTTGTCTTATAGTGTACGTATGAAAGTGAGCATCTCTGTCTACACAACATTAATTTTTATTCTATCTATTTAGTTTGCTAAGGCAATAAAACATGTTGCCGTTAATTGTACGTAATTGTTTGTATATTCGTTCTCATACTTTAAAGTTAGAAGCATGTCCAAAAACTCATTTATTAACTAATATTATTACACTATCTCTCTCACTTAATATATATATATATATATATATATATATATATATATATATTCAACAATTGGTAAACCTGCAACATAGGTTACAACTGAACTATTAGACTTCACATACCAATGCTTTGATTGTAGTGAAACTTTGTGTAGAACTAGCGGCACCTTGGAAAACTTATAAAAGAGAAACTGTCACAGTGTAAATCCTAACACTCTCTTCATGCTGTATTACCGTGGTGGACAAACTTGTTTAATATAACAGCCAGATACTATAAAGTTCAGCTGTTTGAAACCTGCAAGACATTAACAAAATGTACACCAAGTTTTGGTTACATACAAATTTTGTTACAAAATTCTGATATAAATATTAAGAAATGTAATATTTATTCATGTATACAGGTTTTCAACATGTTTACTAACCAGGAACATTAAACATACGTTTTAATTCAATGGTGTGCCAATTCATACTCAATAAATAATTATAAGCTTGAAAGTTTTCTTATTTACCTTTTATATTAAATGTGATGAAAAAAGAGCTTACTCGGCATATTTTAACAAGGTCAAAGAGCCAAATGTGGCTCGCCAGCTGCGGTTGTGCCAACCCTTTTTGTTATCTGAAAGATTGACCTAGTTTAAGGATAGTTGATAACCTTTCCGAAAAAAAGAGCAGTATGAATTCCGAATTTTCCTTTTCAAAAAGGTGATTTCACTGCTACTTAAACTATAGCTAAATGAAGATGGATTTATGTCTGTATGTCTTGAGAAAGTTGCTGAGGGATTGATATCTGTTTGGACAAGAAAAATCACGAGACAATAACAACAACAACAACAATAATGATAATAATAATAATAATAATAATCTGATGCATTTCCGTGGCTAATGAGAAACTTTCTCGTTTTAAATGGATGTCAAAACGAGAAAACTTCTCACTAGACTCTGTATGCATTATTCTAACGCTGATTTTTATCGTCTGTATGTCTCCATATCCGAAGGAGGATTAGTTCAACTAGAACTGTCTTAAAAGCCATAGCAATCGGTCTTCAAAGATATCTGTAACCCACACAAGACTGGATGATGATCTGTGTCAAAATAACATGAAAGAAATAAGAAACTTTATTCAGTAATAAAGAAAGCTAACAAATTTAAAAGAAAATTTCAAGTAGGTGAAGTAGTACAAATAAACTATAATACTCCAACTGTAGCGACAAAGAACTTAAAAAAGAAAACAAAAGCAAAGGCAATGTACCAAATGAAGAAAGGATGACAAAATAATCCATTTCATGGTCATTAATCTGCCTGTACCAAATAAGCTAATGTAGACAAACCCCAGACCACTCAGTGGTTACATAGTGGTATGTTTAAAAGCTGCAACCGAAGCTTTTATTCTTGCTGCACAGGACCAATGCTTGCTAAATGGAAATTACCGAGCACACATACTGAAAAATTGTGTTAGCCCAAAACCTAGATTCCGTGATAAAGATCCAGAAACAATTGACCATCTTGTATTAGGCTGTACAGTGATAGCACCCACTGAATATAAAACCTGGCCTGATAGAGTGGGTCTATATACAACTTTTATGGGAAGGAAACTACAAGAAACTGGCATCACCCAGACCTGGTTAAAGAGATTAGACCTATAACAATCTTATAGAACTTTACAATACACACAGATAGAACAATCAAAGCTTATCGCCCAAACATAGTGATCAAAGACCATAAAAACAGAATGTGATTTCTCATTGACATGGCAGTCCATGCAGTATCTTTGAAGATCATAAAAATATATATAAAAAATATATTAAAATTTTCTTGAAGTGGAAATCTAAAATTGTGGCACATAAGAACATCAATAATTCGAGTTGTAGTTGTAGTTCTCAGATTGGTTGGAAAAGGTTCCGATAGATTCCTAGTAGCTCATGCCTTAAAGAAATTAAAAAATTGTACTCACAAGTAGAGCTCACGTCTTATGAAGAGCATTATCTATTATTCTATAAGTTTTCTATTTTTCTTTTTTTTTTTTATAATACCATTACTGAACTTAGGTTTATGGATGGGACCCGGAAAGAAATGTGTATATAACAAAAATCAATCATGAGCGCTAGGAATGATGAAAATAATACGGATGCACAAATATACCAGCCATTGTCCTGAAGAAATGTGTGCCTGAACTGGCCCCTGCCCTCTCCAAATTATATGAATCTTGTTTTCCACCCTGCCTCAATGAATCTTGTTTTCCACCCTGTTGGAAGTCCTCATCCGTTGTTCCTGTCTTTAAGAACTCTGGAGACCCTTCTGACCCTTCTAATGACCGTCCTATCAGTCTTTTACCACTCTTCGGTAAAGTCTTTGAAGCTTTAATCAACACCGAAGTGGTTATGCACCTTATATCCCATAATCTGCTTTCCGACAAGCAATATGGTTTCCGCTTTGCCCGTTCTACAGCTGATGTGCTTATGACCATAACTGAAATTGTTTGCCAAGCATTTCATAATAACGGAGAAGCTCGTGTCGTATCTCTTGATATCTCCAAAGCGTTTTATAGGGTTTGGCATGCCGGCCTTCTTCGCAAGCTTCAGGGTTACTGAATTACAGGTCGAACCGTACATTGAAGGTCGTTCTTAACGGATTCTCCTCCAGCTCCTATCCCACGAACGCAGGTGTTCCCCAAGGCTCTATCTAGCGTCGCCGACAAAACTAACCTGGCCGTTTATCTTGAAAAGGACCTCCAATCGGTTGTGGACTGGGGCAGGTATTGGCAGGTTATCTTTAATGCCTCAAAACAAAACTGCGCTCTATTACCCACCAGAGAGAACCATCCCTGCCTCCCATTAGAATGTCTGGCGCTCAACTCCACAAGAGTATCTCTTTACAACTGCTCGGTCCCACATTGTCCGCAGACCTGAGATGGAACGAATACGTTGAGTCAATAGCTTCGTCCACCAAAAGGAAAGTTGGTTCCCTGTGCCGCACCAGGAATTTTTTCTCGCTGGAGTCGATCCTTCAAATCTACAAATCAACCATTCGCCCTTGCATGGAGTATTGCTGCCATATATGATCTGGAGCCACTTCTAATTGTCTCAAGGTCCTTGATAAAATCTAAAGACGGATATGCAATGTAATTGGCCCTGATCTGGCACCTCGACTGCAGTCACTATTTGACAGACGTACCGTTGCCTCCCTCTGTCTTTTTTTACAAATACTTTCATGGTAACTGCTCCGATGAGCTGCTTTCGCTGGTTCCCAGACTTCATGAATTTAAGCACTCAACTAGTCTGGCATCTCGCTCTCACCCTTTCACTGTCGAAACTGTTAAATGTTGCCGTCTCTTCTCCAATAGCTTCATGTCTCGCACTTCTCGCCTGTGGAACTCCCTCCCCATTTCTTGTTTTCCTGATAACTATAATCTCCTACTATTTAAATGTAACGTCAATCGACGTCTCCAGATGCCTTGATCTATCCCCTAACCGTCTCTTCATCCTTTCCTCTATCACTCATCTTTGTTCTCGCTCCCCTTCTGAAACTCTTTGCGTGCTAGTGGCTTCCCGCCTTGCTTGGGGTTGAATGATTAAAATAAATAAATAAATAAAAATAAAAATCCCAGAAAATTTCTCACTACCTGACATATAAAAGATCCGAGATATATACTAAAATAAACTTTCTTTTGCCTTTTTTTTTCAGGTAAAAACTTGTTAATGGATTGTATGAAACAATAAATCAGGAAAATAATAATAATAATAATAATAATAATAATAATACGTGGCCGAAGTCTAATTCAACTTGAAGTAACTCTAAAAACTACAACAATGAGATTAAAAGCACAAAAAACAATGACCCTCTCCTACAAATAATAAAACACCAAATCCACCCCATTAACAAATTAAGATTCACTCTTCAAGAAATAGATTATTATATCTGAAACTTTATATCTGAAAAAAAAAAAAAAAAAAAAAGCGAATACCATCTATACCAAACGAGTAAAACAAAACAAGACAAGTTGGCCAAATGAAATTATAAGAAGGAGGATAAGGCGTTGCATGGCAAATACCTAAAAATAACGAAAGCAAGAGAGTGGACCAACAGATATCTCATGTTAGTGGCTGAGGAACACCGTGTTGAAAGCTGAGACAGAATGTTTAATTATTGCAGCTCAATTTAACCGGCAACACAATCCTAAATAGGAAACAAGGGATAAACCACTACTCCTGTTCAAAAGACTGAGAAGTGTGAGTTGGACAAAAGGCGAATTTATCTACTCCTATCGAGGAAAAAAAAGAGAAATAAATAGTAAATGAAATTTCAGAGTTTAGGCGAAGACGTTAGAAGTAGACTTTAGAAGAATCCGGAAACCCAAACTTGGGGTTACTCGGATCGACGAGCACCTGATGAAGAACTGAGGCAACAAGAGTCGAAACGTTGTAACAATGATAACAATAAAAAAGATGAAGATAATAGTCCGAGTATAAATAATAATAACTCCTCTCAGAGATTCAGTGAGTTGTAATTTTCAATCAGACCAGACTTACTGAACATTACTCAATGTCAAGACCCCCACATTACTAGCTTAGTTTGGCACGAGGCCACAAGTATAGGGCAATCACTTATAACTTAGTAAAAATGTTTAATGAAACTAGAGTCGCTAAGCATCGAATATCCAACATTATAATCTTGAGTAAATGATTGCATCAACAAGGACTGGGTGTGATCGTAAGGAGAGAAATATTGTTTATAGTTACAAAGGATAGGGAATTGTGGAGAGCTACGATCACCCATCTACTGACCCGATATATAAAATTAAAAATTGTATAACTATCTTGTTATATAAAAGGAGAATGGTATGGTGTGTTGTTGCAGTCCTATTCACTCTTGATGGTTGAATGTTTATTGAATATTTTAATTTCGAGATCTTAACAAAACAATCTTTATTTTTTGGTAACTGAAAAATGAGATTAAGATGCCATTAAGGAATAATTGACAATAAAGAAAGAAGTTCTAAGTAGCTGACTTATGATGGGAGGTGAGAGAAATGCCGTATCTATCAAATGTAAAGTAAGCAAAAATAAGTGTCACAAGATATTTGTAGCAACTTATATGGATAGCTACCCCACTATCTTTACTCTCAGAAATGGCATTATCATTTCCTTGAGTAAACAGGCTGGCTCACGAGAATGATTTCATCTACTCATAAATTTCATACAATGGGAATTAAGATACCATTAGTGAATGATCATTTTCACCCACGAATTTGAAATTTGAAATTCACAGGATTATTCAAACTGTTTATGGTTTGTTGAAGAGGAATGGTCAGCTGGGGAAAGAAAGAAAGAAAGAAAGAGAGAACAAAATACGGAAGAACCGGAGAGGTAATAAGGAAGACATAAATTAGTGTAAAATGAGTGGGGGTCAAAGGGGACAGAGAGAGGGAAAGGACAGAAGATGGCATAGTCATAAGCAAATACCTTCTTCTGAAGTGCGCTCCTTGTGAGTCATTTTTAACATTTGATTGATATTTCGACTCCAGAGTTTTTTGGGTATCACTCCGATCATGCGTCAGGGGTCACCCGAAATTCACTGTTTATACTGCTCGATTTTTACTTTTCTTATATGCAAATTTGTGTATTGATTTGTTGTTGTTTTTTGAAAATATAATAGCAGAAATCAATGCCGTGAAAAAGTGATCAAACTAAAACAAAAACTTGCAAAAGTGCTCAACTGAAAATGGTTTTCAGGATGACCTAAGGCAATAGCGATATAAAAGATAGTGTCAAGATATATTTGGCACAATGTATCCCACACAATCCGGACTCGCAATCCCGAAATTTTGGATTCCCAAGTTTTCATTACTGCGATTATTTTTGGTGATTTTTTGCGACGAATTTTTTGTATGATAACAATTTTTATAACTTGAAATAAATTTGGGAATAATCGAAATTATTGCGAAATGCAGTGAAAGTCACCCAAGAAATAGAAATAATTATTTGTACGGAAAGTAAGGACTTACGCACATCAAACTGTCTTTAAATTAAGTGCAGTGATCAATTTTGAGTTCTGTAGTTTATTATAGCCTATCGCATCTACTTCACCCTACCTATTGTGATGAAGGCCCAATCAAGAGCCCTCCGCAGAAGCTAGCTGAAATACCACCCAATAGGACGACTTTTAAGCTAGTGTGTGTGTGCGCGCGCACGTGTATAAATATATATATATATATATATATATATATATATATATATAATTATTTATTTAAAAATATGATTCCAAATCGCGACATAAGAAGTCCCATGTTTCAAAACAAGAGCCGAAAACTTCAATATAATTATTTAAATTAAATTGAGTTAAAATAAGCTCTGTTCCATCTTCAAGCGAAATTTTTTTTGGAATAACGTGTTTCTGAAATTTACGTGTTTTAAAAATTGAAATCAAAATTTCCATGGTAACAGCTAGGGCGAATTGTTTAAGTTGGGTAGGCGGGTGTTGGGTGTTAATAATAAGTATCAGTATAGAGTTACTTTCGTAGATGTCAAGTCAGGGAAAGGTGGGGTGTCTAAATTTGAAACGGAAGATGTATTAACCCTCGTCTAGTTTGCATGTCTATGGAGATTTATTTATTTATTTATTTTATTTTTTTATGAAAGGGATTTGTGCATATAAAAAAAACTGTCGTAACGTTTGTTTTTTGACGACTTCATAAAGGGTTATCTTTTTTTAGGGTATTTAAACTATTTATTTGGGCTCTGGATTATGAAGGGTGTTATATTGTATGCATGTCAAGAAGACTGCCCATTAAATTGCAATTTTTCATGGAGGCATAAAGGGCATGGGTCATCCCAAGTTTTACATGTTCTAGCCTTGTTTATAATTTTCCATTTAACTTTAGGTGTCCTATTTGTTTCCTTCAGATGCCAAAAATATTTAGATAGGGAAGTCTGATTTCTTTTGTTTATATTATTGAAAGAGCACTTATGCTTCCTCCATCTATCTTTAAATCATTCTTCGTGGACCCAATGTATATCTTATTAGTGCTAGGGCTCTCAGTGGATGATATAGTACATTGGTATACCACAGATTTAATGCAGCATTTATTTTCTAATGGGCAGTCTTCTAGGTTTCTACAGTTACATAATTTTCCCCTTTTATTGTCTGATTTAAGTGCAGGGTTTGTTTAGGCATGGGGGTTTGAGAAATTGCAGATAATTAAACTTCTAAATAATAATAATCTATTAAACAATAGACACGAGTTAACGGTTTTTTGTAGGCATCATCAGATTTTTGGTTTGAATTATTAGCTAAAAACTAGCATACAATATAATAACTTGTTTAATCCATAGCCCACTCATCAGATTCATGGTTTGAATAATTAACTAAAAACATGCATACAGTATAACACCCTTCATAATCCATAGCCCAAATAAATAGTTTAAATACCCTTAAAAAAGATAACCCTTTATGAAGTCGTCAAAAAACAAACGTTACGACAGTTTTTTTTTATATGCACAAATCCTTTCAGAGAAAAAAAAATAAAATAAATAAATAAATAAATCTCCATAGACATGCAAACTAGACGAGGGTTAATACATCTTCCGTTTCAAATTTAGACACCTCCACCTTTCCCTGACTTGACATCTACGAAAGTAACTCTATACTGATACTTATTATTAACACCCAACACCTGCCTACCAAACTTAAACAATTCGCCCTAGCTGTTACCATGGAAATTTTGATTTAAATTTTTAAAACACGTAAATTTCAGAAACACGTTATTCCAAAAAAAATTTCGCTTGAAGATGGAACAGAGCTTATTTTAACTCAATTTAATTTAAATAATTATATTGAAGTTTTCGGCTCTTGTTTTGAAACATGGGACTTCTTATGTCGCGATTTGGAATCATATTTTTACATAAATAATTATATTTATGCTCTACTTTTTGTATCGAGCACTATTTTTAAAAATAATAACTAAAATACTAAGTGACTTTGGATTATTTACCTAACCAGTTCCTTCATATTTTCTATATATTTTCACACACACACACACACACACACACACACACACACACACACACACACACATATATATATATATATATATATATATATATATATATATATATATATATATATATATAGTGTTATATTTATAATGTTTTCTTGTATAACTCACTTTAAGAATGAATTTATTTGAGTTATTCTAGGCCTCTTTCTGTTGTGCCAAGATATTTCTATGTCATGCATATATTTATGTCTATAATGGACGTTCAAGATTGAAGGAAATCAACATATTTAATATCTTCTTCCAAGGACCCCATTAGGATAATTTAAAGCACTATGCTGCAGGCTTCTGAGAAGAAAAAAACAACAGGTATGTGATATCTGATGTAAACAAAACAAAAAAAAATGGATGAAATATAATGATCGTTAGAAAATAAATTGAATCAGAAAAAGTTTAATAAAATTCAATAATAAATACATTTGGGAATTACATGTCAATTTCTGGTTACGAGTAACTTCCGCTTCAGGAAAATGGGAATTGACATGTAATCCCCGACTGTATTCATTAGCGGACTTGGAGAAATACAATATATTGGATTTCTCCAAGGGACCAAGCCCGAATAAAATATTTCTTATTTAATTTCAAAATCTATGTACAATATTGCTGAATAAAGCCCTATTTATTTTAAGTGACAATGATTGTTTCATTGCATAAATTAAATATAATTGTAATATTACTGGTAATTATGTAAAAAGATAGTTTAAGTAAAATAATGGTTGGCCGCTTGTATTCAAATATGCTTGTCTGCTAGGGCGGATAGACAATCCCTGTTGCAGAGGCCTGCTCAGGTACTTCCACAGGGCCTATTTGTAATTGTACTGAGCGGATCTTAGTTACAGTTTCTGGAAGAGAGTGTATTCCTTCGCGTGATCAAAATTTGAGCGACGCCAGCACGCTCAAACCCTCGGACTTGTAACTTCCTGCTAGAAGGACGATTGGCGAACAATTCCGTCTAACCAATTTCATTCACAAGATTTGGGTTAACCCATGGAAAGGTTTTCAGACAATTTCACGTTGAGAAGACCCCCGCGTCCCGATAATATCAAGAATTCACCTCCCTAACAAATCGACCTGATCTCTTGGTTTGAGAGCGAAACCACTTGACCACGTGCTCAATTTACGTAAAACAATATATATATATATATATATATATATATATTATTATTATTAAAAAACAAAAAACAGACCACTTTAAGGTTCCATTATAATAATTTATTTCACCAGAGCCCTTTTAAAGCACTTACAAAATACGAAACGAAAAATAAAATGAAAATTGATGGGTAGTGTAAGTTTTTGTAATTTAACAGAGAGTGTAATAAGGAGTAGTTAGAGAGACATGGTAGAGTTTAGAGGGTTTAATTTAATATTTCTCTCACTAATACTTAGTATTGGGGGAGGAGGAGTGAACAGACCTTGGCCTGTTTAAACGGTTAACATAACGGAAGTGAAATATTGAAATGGGAGGAGAGAAGAGAGAAAGGAAAAAGGAAAAAAAAAAAGAAGGGGGGTAAAAAGAGAAAGAGGCTGTAAATGGGTTTGGCATATGAAGGAGAGGGTGGTAAGTTTTAGCAATTTATGTAATATATATATATATATATATATATATATATATATATATATATATATAGTTTTAGCAATATATATATATATATATATATATATATATATATATATATATATATATATGAAAATGGAAGCATTTAAAAAATGAAGATTTTATTATGAACAATCCTATTAAGGATAATAAATACGTAAATGAAGTTTACACACTTATTCGTGTTTCTCGCAACCTTCAATATGTAATAGGCTGCTTTAATTATGCTGCTTATTATAGGTCGATTTGACACCCTAGCTTTACGATATATAATTAGTAAATATAGTTTTAATCATATATCGTAAACCTTATTACAATCTGACGACCCCGAGTATTTTAAATGAATTTTGAATTGTTTCTATATGTGTATAAACGTGTCGATTTTAATAGATACAGTCACCCATACACGACATTATCAGAAAATAAGAGCGATAACTATACTAAATTTAGAACCAAAATCCTCTAAAATTCAATAAAACATTAAATTACGGAGTACAATTTCTTAAATTTTTAAGATTACTGAGTACTTAAAAAACGCTCGCGTTATATTCCTCACTTAAAGACCCTGTAGAACATTAGATAAAAATATATCTGTTATCGAGCTTTTAAAATGCTGTCAATATAAACAAGCTTCTATCATGTTAAAAATTCATTTCTGTGATATTTTAATCTTAAAGTTAATAATATTTGTTTCAAATCAGATTAATTAAACTTTAAATCAGCTAATATTCTTTTGTAGTGATTACTACTATGTTGCCACGCCTACATTTTTCTCAACTGTGATTGGTCAAATAATAAATACTAAATATCACAGGACAATTTACTGATCGCATTCACCACACTGAATTTTTCCTACCGTTAATTCACAAACATGCTTTTGTTATAAAATCACCGATTGGTTAATTTTTCATCCAATTAGATATTTTTCGTGTTCTTTCAAAATTTATCCCGCGTTCATGCTGGGAGCCTACGATAGTAATATAAGTCCGGATTCATTCCCAAATCAAATAGAGTTGAAAACAGTTGAACTCAACTACTCACACGCGTCTACACAGATTATTCATTCTACTCACTCCGCACGCACACACACTGACACAGAACTTGAATATCATTCACCATCAGTTCTTTGGAAACAAGCCAAGTTGCAACAACTCTGTTAGTTACAAAACACACAACTGTACGATCTTCTGAATACACATTCTATTTTAACACAGAACTCTGAACATTATATTCAGAAAACTTGCTTAATTACATTTCCTAATTCAATTAACAGATAAAAGAAAACTACTTTTTTCTCCTTATTCACACATTACAAAAATTACCTTGTATTTCTTGTTGATTTTAATATATATATTTTATCGTTGAAACACAAATCAGTTTTCCATTGTTTTTCCTTGATTTAAAAAAAAAATGTATAAATGTTAAATGCTCTTCAACACGCAGCCACATTATTCTTTTCAACAAAACACCATTTACATTGGTAACCCCAACACTTAAGAAAGCAGCATTTACACTTTAAATAAAGTTTCAGATTAGTATATTTTATTTATGGAAGATTTTTTAATAAATAAATTTCTACTTTTATAGCAGTTTGCTAAAAATAGCACCAAATTCAAAAATTTTAGAAATTTCAAAACGAAAACACCTTCCCATCAATCTAAATTAGTTTTGAAATACAATATAGTATTTTGCTTATTGGAAATCTTAAATTTAATCTATTAGTTTGAAATTAAAACTAAAATAATAAGCTTCAAGATAGATTTTTCATTATTAAAAGTTCATTTTAAGAATTAGGTATCACGTTTTTGTTGAAGTACATATTAAAAAGATTACCAGTTCAGATAAAATCGCAGTGATAGTTCCTAAGAATATTAGCCACGAGTTATCCTTGATCTTAGCAAAACTAACCGCTGCTTGAAGAAGAAATCCCTACTAAGTTTGTGGAAGGTGTCAAGTGTATGCTCTCTTTTCAAGAATGCGGGGTAACCACTCATCACCATCTGAGTGTCAACTCATCAGCTTCCTCAGTATTAGCAAAATCTTTGAGGCTATAATCAAGATGGCTATTGATCACTCCACTAGGGACAGTCTCTTGAGCGAGAAGCACTACGGATATCGATTGGTCGATCCACTGCTGATATCCGGTCATTAGACAATAAATAAGTACTGGACAATAGCATTTGATATTTCAAAGGTCTTTGAGGGAGTATAGCATCGATGACTTCTCAATTAGCTCTCTAGTTTTGGAATCACTCCAGGAGTCTTCTCAATTATCGGGTAGATCTCTGAAGGTAGTTGTGAACGGACAACACTCCGAGGCCCAAGTGATCAACGTAGGCCTCCCCTAACGCTTGCTTATCTGTCCAAGTCTCTTTCTATTTTCCATTATTGATCTGTATAAGAGTATACTCCGATCTTTTGTGGATATCTATACCGATGATACAACAATGTATGTGTGCACCTCCAAAATTCTAGATAACCAGACCATGGCAGCTGAACCCTCTTCTGACCAAGCTCTAGCAGCTCAGTGGGAGAAAATCCGGCTGGTCACATTCAATGCCCCCAAACCAAACTGGTAATGTTTCATCATCAGCAAGCAGACCCTGATTTTTCGCCTATCGCGATGAACAGGTGTTGTCTAAAGGAGGAAATTTCTCCCAGACCTGTAGTGAAACTCGTACATACGATTCATCGCAAGAGATGCTGGAAAAATGATCGGTCCCAGGTCTTCTTGGCTTGGCTTCGTGAACGAAGATTTATGAAGTGGACTGTCCACGTCGACTGCAGGCACGCTGATATCCGACCAGGCCAATGCGGGACAGGCAAGTCCGGCCACAGCGACTGCAATTAAAGGTTTGGTCTGGTATAGCTGCTGAGGCTACCCGGTCCTTCCTCTTGCGGTGTTTTTCCTTCGGTTGACCCTGCGAGAGTCCTCAAAGGTGAAGACGGCCTATTGGACGGTGACGCACCAGCTGCGGTCGGACTTGCCTGTCCTGCATTGGCCTGGTCAGCCATCAGCGTTTCTGCAGTCGACGTGGACAGCACATTCCATAAATCTTCGTTCGCAGAGCAAGCCAAGCCAAGAGAGAAAGAGTGTATATATATATATATATATATATATATATATATATATATATATATATATATATATATATATGTTGCCTCATTATTGAATTCATGTTACTAAAGTCACAGCTATGCTGGTCCAGGGCACATCTCCAGAATGGAGGACCATCGCCACACAATAAGTGTCGACCACTGGCGATGGTCAATGTGACAGGTAGACTTCTTAAGGGAGACCTTATAACGCTTCCTTGGTGCCCCCCCCTCCCGTCACGGTGGCCAGTGGTGAGTAAGCCATATAGGGGTTTCTTGGGCAGGCGATGGTCCTCCATAGTATCTGCCATTTCTCGACAGAATCCAGATTGTCTCCATGTACTTGTGGGTGATGAATTATTTTCAAAAATACAACTCCTTTCCCACAGACGAAATATCACAAGCCTCTCACTGCTCTATTATTATTTCTATGGAAGGTGTTCAAACAAACTACATTCCTTGGTTTCACCAGTTTTACCTTCATAGCTAAGACCCACAATACCACCTACATTGTAACAAATCATCTTCATTCCCTTCGTTGTTTAGACGTAAGTTCCACTCATAAGTGTTCTTCCCATGAACCGCTTCTTTGTGGAACATTACCAAGAGGATGCTTCCACGATCACTACAAAATTAACCTGTTTAAATCTAGGGTTAACCGTTATCTTCCTCACATATCCCATAAACTGTGCCTCTTACCTCTTACATTGTAACCCACTAACTCGACTGGCTCTTGGGCCTTGTAATTAGGTGAAAATTATTATAAAAATAAAATAAAAGACTGTCTTATAAAATCCTCACATATCCTCTTAAAACAGGCCTCTTACCTCTTACTCTGTAAGCCACTAACTCGAGTGGTTCTTGGGCCTTGTAATTAGGTGAAAATTATTATAAAAATAAAATAAAAGACTGTTTTATAAAATCTTCACATATCCCCTTAAAACCTGTCTCTTACCCCTTACTCTGTAAGCCACTAACTCAAGTGGTTCTTGGGCCTTGTAATTAGGTGAAAATTATTATAAAAAATAAAATAAAAGACGGTCTTATAAAATTGATTAATTTGTCAGAAAAAAAAGCTTATGACAATGAAAAGTTTTATACTAAATTTCAACCAATTCAAAGTTCTACTAAAGGTAGAGGACAACAGATGAAATGGTAATTATAAATTAAGTGTAATATGAATACGAAAAAAGAGAGTAGGTAATTTTGAGTATTAGTATAGATAAAGGTTAACCCTTGATAAGGGGAGGTCAAATTATTTTTTTAAGTATACCAGAATATAGCAGTTGTATTTTGATACAATTTCATGCCTTTTAGTCTACATTTATATCTTGGTCAGCCTATGAACTTTCGAGCCGACCTTCGTATATAGCAAAGTCCAGTTTCTGCGATGGGACACATCGCTGGTCTTTTCCCGCCACAACTGTTGCTGAATCGGGCTGCTATAATGCTATAAAATGTAAATAAATTTGTTCAATTAACTCTGTTCTATTTACAAGTGTAATCTTAAGATGGGCGATTCTATGCTACGCAGATATCAGAAAAAGGGAAATCGGGGAAGAAAAACTGATCTAATAAATCTTGTGGGAGATGTTCTACTCTACAATCCTTTTCTCACAAACGCAACGTTGCAACGTTTACATCAACGGAGTCAGATTACCCTTATTTCGACCGTCTTCAAAATGTAAGAAGAAAATACTACTGTTTTTGATTTTTTTCTCCAAGAAATGTCACTTTGTGGAACAGGCTGTCGCGTGGGTGCTTCCAAAACATTTTAATTTTGACCTCTTCAAGTCAAAATTCAATCTTTATCTATCCTGATACTCATAATTACCTACTCTCGTATTCAAATCACACTTAATTTATAATTGACATTTGAACTGTTAACCTGTATTACGACTGCTTCTTGAGCTTTGAATTGGATGAAATTTACTATAAAATACTTTTGACAATGTAAATGACTGAAAATTGAATAATCGGCTTAATAATAGTTGGCATTTAAAGGAGCCGAATCTAAAGCAGTTTGTGGTTATTTATAAGAATTTAGCGGTTCGAACAAGAACTAAAATTTAATTTACAATAAATCGTTAATTAGAATTCAGATAGAAGTTAAAATATCAATTTAATAGCTACGTCCATCGCAAAGAAAGTTGGAATAGCTTCATCCACCGCAAGAAAAGTTGGCTCCGTGCCGCGGTAGGAAATTTTTCTCGCCTGAGTCGATCCATCAAATCTACATCTCAATCATTCGCCCTTGTATGGACTATTGCTGCCATATATGCTCTGGAGCCCCTTCTGTTTGTCTCAAGGTCCTTGATAATATCCAGAGACGGATATGCAATGTAACTGGCCCTGGTCTGGCATCTCGTCTGCAGCCACTCTCTCACAGGCGTGCCGTCGCCTCCCTCTATCTTTTTTCCAAATACTTTCATGGTAACTGCTCCGATGAGCTGCTTTCGCCGGTTCCCAGACTGCATGAATTTAAGCGTTCAACTAGGCTGGTATCTCGCTCTCACCCTTTCACCGTCAAAACTGTTAAATGTAGCCGTCTCTTCTACTTCAATAGCTTCATGTCTCACACTCATGCCTTTGGAACTCCCTCCCCCTTTTCCTGTTTCCCTGAGAGCTATAATCTCCAACTATTCAAATGTAATGTCAATCGACGTCTCCAGATGCCTTGATCTATCCCCTATCCTTCTCTTCATCCTTTCCTCTATCACTCCTCTTTGCTCTAGCTCCAACTCTCTGTAACCACTTTCGTGCTAGTGGCTTCCCGCCTTGCTTGGGGTGTAACGGTTAGAAAAAATCATTTCCTCCTGGAACGAGGGCTCTGTTGAGTGATATGCGCACAATTCCGTCCTAGGTTCTTGTTCTCTTTAAACTTTACAACAAATGCTTCGATGCTTCTTGCTTTTCAACTTGTTAGAAATGTTTTTTGCTTTTTTTACCTACGCTGTTTCTGATCTTCAACGACCTTCCCGATGTTACCAATTCTCCACTAGGTATTTATTCAGATGACACAACATATTTACACCTGTCTTGGTAGCAAGTCCGACAGATCTAACAAAGTAAACCTGGCAGTTGTTCTTGAAAATAACCTTCAATCAGTGGTTAAATGGTGCAAGAAATGGCTTGTAAATTTGAACGCCTCCAAAATAAAACTGCTTTAAGTTAATCGCCACAGAGAAATTTTTCTGCCTGCCATCAACATGACTGATACTAACCTCCAGTAGAGCAATACTCTACGCCTTCTCGGGCTCAAGTTTCCCCTAACATGAAGTGGGGCGACTATATTGAATCAATTGCTACATCTATTGTTAGGAAATTTTTCTAACATGTTTCACTTTTAATAAAGCTTCGTTAGAGATTGAGATATGGAAAAAAAAAGAAAAGAATTTTGGTATTTTTATTTTTGTGTTTGATTTTCATTGGCCAATCATGTTTCAAGTGCATTCGACTCTTTAAACCAACAAAAAAGTGCATAGGGGAATAGACAAGGAGCCACAACTAAAATAAATTTATTACTAAAACAACAAATCGATGCTCCGTGTGAATATAAAAAGGAAAAGAAAAACATTTGTACTCACGAACCCCCTACCCATGACGAACAGAGGACGAAGAAAATTCTTCTTCTGTCTGCACAGGCGGTCGATAAAACTTAATATGTTCTAAGAAACGTAAACGACAAAGCTTTGTGCTTTACACTAAAAGTTTTGCTAGAATATTTCAAAGAGAAATCCGCATTGTTATAATAGCTATTCAGATCTTTAAAATAGGGGTAATATTAAAAAAGAATTTATTCTAACCAATAATTATTAAATTATATGATAAAATTTGATATTAAATTAAAAGTAAAAACTGCCAATTTTAAAATCCAAATTTAATCACTATTAAGTTTAAAATTATAAAATTACTGAGGAGAAAAGAAGAAATACATATGTTATTCAATTTATTTCTTCATTGAAATTACGTTAGAATAGACGCTAATATGTCATCCGGGTCTCCGATATTATGTATACATTTTAATCCCAAGTGTGTGAATAGGGTCCTAACCTCACGCGTAAAACAACCCAAACACACTCAGATTATAATACATAAGCACCCAGACATATTTAGATATATATGCACACAAAAAGTGACGAGACAGGGAACATCCACACGGCCCTTTATAAGAAAAAAAGAAAGAAGGGAAACAAACACATGCATACATACACAATTAAAAGTGAATGCACTTTCCATACATATAGACACCGATAGATACATGTACACACATCCACAGACATTGACCTAGACAATCAGATACCACATCCAAGAAATATTTAAGACTGAAAGTGTCATTAAACAAATGCTAACCACTTATTAAAATATAACTTAAGGGAGCAAATATACAAAGATAAAAATGGTTAAAAATAATATTATTTAAAATATTAAAAAGCGAAAATTCCAAACCCACAAATATCTATAAAAACATATATTTTAATCATATAAGTTGATATATTATATATTAGGTAAAAGAAAATAAGATAAAAAGAACTACCTACAGAAATAAGTATACAGTCACACATACACATATACACAGAAATATGTCTACACACACACACACACACACACACACACACACACACACACACACACACACACACATATACATATATATATACATATACACATACATATATATATATACATATATATATATATATATATATATATATATATATATATATACATATACGCATACACATACGCACATACACATACGCACATACACATAAGCAAGCAAGTATAAATATATCAACCCGCATAGCGTCGTTAAAAAAAAAAAAACAAAAAACGCCAGATATAAATACATGTACATACATGCACATAAATACAAATACACATATACACACAAATATACATATTTATAAAACTAAGTACACAAGCATATATATATTAACACATATAAAAACATACGCATATATATATCCTTCCTTTGTATTATACACAACGTCATGTGATTGTTTTTATTTTTTTTATTTTTAACAATAATAAAGTGTTCAGTAATAATTATTTTTAAATAAAGCGTTGGGATATCAATTGATACAAACCGCCTGACGATACCGAAAGTTTGAAATCTAAGGTAGCGGAATCCACTGATCTATTTTTTAAATTTAAAAGCCCTACAAGTTAAAAACACGTGTATTGAGCATTTTATTTTTTTAATACTACTATTTCCTGGTCTAATTCAAACTGATGGTAAAGCCAGCGGAGACTTTGCCAGATGCCCAAAAAGAAAAGAACTAAGAGCAAAAAACAAAGAAAATCTATACAAGCAAGCAGGAACATAAACTAACAAAAAAAAAAAAAAAAAAAAAAAAGACCAAAAGGCAGACCCGTTCCTAAAGAGTAAACAAAAGTTCTCAATCTCGAGGCCATTAAGACAAAAACGCTTTACAGATTTACACCTCAAAAGAGAAAAAGTTCGGATAGGTACTACTATGTTTCAAACCTCCGCGATCGTCAGACGACCAGAACACCTATATATATATATATATATATATATATATATATATATATATATATATATATATATATATAGTTATCCACAGACAGACTGTTTCGCTGTCTCAGAGATCCTCAGTCTGGCTAGACGTCCGATTGCTTCAATCAGATATCTTATTCCTAAGCCATCGTCGCTCGGCAGAAATAAAGGAAATTTCAACAGTTTTTTTTTCTATACGAAATACGCCAGCGGCTCGGAGAACTCAATTCATACTTGAGGAGTAATGTTTATATATGTATGTGTGTGTGTGTATTTGGGTAGCAATCTCTCTTTTATACAAATTTCCTTCAAAACGACTGCGGTTAAATTTTTTTTATTTAATTTTTCTTGTGTTCTTATATTTTTTTTCTTTTCTGGACATAATTTTCTACATAATTTATGTCCAGGAAAGAAGAAAACTATAAGAAAACAAGAAATATTAAATAAGAATCTTAACCATATTACCCAGTAGTTTTAAAAGAAAAGTTTTCTATGTATAAACACTTATTTAAATTAGTTTAATGAAGAAACTCTTTATCATCTCTCAGTTACGTCCCTGTCTTTGGGCAGATTGCACTCAGGGGCTACCGTCAAAGGATAGAGATGCAACTGAGGAAAATTATTCCCTGGGGAACAGCTGCGCTAGTCCACGCTCTCTCATTGCACCAAAGAAAGGGGGCCGTGCTCGCACCGAGGCCAGCGCAACCGACAATTGCGAGGGTTTAGGGCAATTTTTGTTCCTAGCCCAGGTGTATGCGCTCTGACCCCACCTTAAAAACTGACCTTGTGTCACAACTCATCTTCGTGGGGAGAAAGAGTAAATACACAGTTTAACGTTGTCAATCGTGATTTTAAGAAACATCTTATTTTTTGAGCTACTTGAGTTATTTATTTCGATTACAGAATATTGCTATTAAACTGATGTTGAACCAGAAAAAAAATGAGCAAAAAAAAAAAAAAAAAAAGAAAAAAAAAGACTGTTGTCAAAAAATGTAGATCAGATGCGTACGGTAAGTCAGCCTGTCATCCATTTAATCTGACCACCAGATCTATTCATTATATCAGAACATTTGTTCATGGAGATGCTAGAAAATTCCGCTGCGAATGTTGCTAAGAAATTAAAAAAAAAACAATTGCGAATGCTAAATTACGACAATCAAATATTCCCTAAACAAGATGAATTTACAAGATCGATGGCCACATAGGAAATCGCTATTGAATTCAATACATAATAAGGTTCGTTTAAAGTTTGCACAGGAGGAT
>CAHIKZ030000258.1:2622500-2722500 GCA_903632075.3 Acanthosepion pharaonis
GTAAATGCGCATGAAATGCACGCTGTTATAATTATGAACACGCATGAACGGGTTCGGTTACAATCAATTTAAAAATTAACCGTAAAGCTATTATGTTTATCCAAGGGAGGAAAGCCGACATTGACTTCATTCTCTCCTGCTTTCTCGGCTGCTATAGGCCACAGGAATCACTTCATACGACTGTACCAGGGCGACAAATCCGATTGTAATAGACGTCTCTTTATCTTTGCTCGGAACGAATGCAAGCGTGTCCTCAATGAAGCTAAATTACTCTTTGCTGACAGAATGAATCAGTGTATAGCATCTAACATGATCGGTTTAAGAGATTATTGGCAACCCTGCAAGAGTGTGATGGACAACAGCAAATACTCAGTCCCTCCTTTATTCAACTCGAAGTCCTGATATTCACAGCAGATAAGGTTGAATGCATTGCTCGGAAATTCTCATCCAACTCAACACTTGATTCGTCTAGAGTACCCATACCTGATTTCACTCGCTAGAACCGACGCTTTACTGATGATATGTGCATAACACCGCTGCTGGTCTCGGACATCATTTCTAAATTAGACACCCCCATATGGCAAGTGGAGGTGATGTTAAACCAGGTGTTGTCCTAAAGAAATGTGCTCTCGAGCTGGCCCCAGTTCTCTCCAGACTATATAAATAGTGCCACGATGCTTTCTGCTTTTCAGCTTGAAAGTCCTCGTCTGTAGTCCATGTTTTTAAGAAGTCTTGTGAACCTTCTGGCCTCTCTAACTACGCACCCTCTCTTAGTCTCCTATCACTTTTCGAGTTTTTTTAGAGGCTTTAATCAACGCTGGAAAAATACTCTTGTGGTTGTTTTGCACAAGGGGAAAGGTGCAAAAGACCTGTTTGGGAACTCCTGCGGTATACCCCCTCCTCTCGGTCGTTGGCAAGGTTTTGTGGAGTATCCTGTTAGACCGCCTGCTAAGTACCATAACAGACATGGTATTGCCTGAGCCGTGTTCAAGGCGCAGTAGGTATGATCTTTTCCGCGAGGCAGCTACAGAAGAAATGTGTAGAGCAAATTATGGATCTTTATCAGGTCTTTTTTGATTTAACAAAGACTTCTGATACGGTTAATCAGGCTGTTCTCCGGAAGATCTTGGGAAAGCATGGATGTCCCGCATAAAACGTTTTGCGTCTATTTCTTGATGACATGAAAGCCTGTGGTAAATGTTGGCGGTAAGCTCTCAAAACCCTAACCTGTAGAGAATGGTGTCAAACAGGGAGACATTCCCGCTCCTACGATTTTTGCCATACACTCTCAATGGTGTTTTAGGGATTGCCCTTTTGGCATGTACATTAGGTAACGCACGCCAGGAAAATTGTTTAATCTGCAGCGTATAGCTGCCAACACAAAGATAGAAAATATCCTCATTAGAGAATTCCTGTATGCTGACGACTGTAATTTATTTTCTCATTCTAATAATGACATGCTTCATTTGATTGATTTGTTCTCTAACGCTTGCAAGGCTCTCGGACAGACAATATGTTTGGATAAGACCGTTGTCATGTATTGAACTGCTCCTGGTAAGGAATATGTTGAGTATTCTGTGTATGTTGATTGGCAGAATTTGAAGATTGTAGATAAGTTTGTGTACTTATGTATCACGTAAAACAACTATCCACTTTTGAGAATGAGGTACCCTTGCGAATTATACAGAGTTAGTGCTTCCTTTAGCAAACTGAACGGTCGTTTGTGGCCGCAATGTGGCATATCTCTAAACACAAAAGTTAAGGTATATAAGACCTGCATTCAATTCACCCTTCCATATGCGTGTGAGACATGGCTAACATATAGGAGACACCTGAAGACGTTAGAACGTTTTCACCCACAGTGTCTGAGAAAGATTGCCGGAATTCTTTGGCAGATGCTCATTAGTGACGTTGAAGTCCTTGACATTTGTAAGTGCATGATAATTGAAAGCATCATCCTGCAACATCATCTTAGGTGGTGTGATCATGTGGTGAGAACTGAAGATCAGCAACTTCTGAAACGGCTTTTCTAGGGAGGGGGTTGTCTGAGGGGAAGCATGCACAAGACAAACATAAAATGAGATTCAAAGATTGTCTGAAGCAATCACTGAAAAGTACACAAATTGCACTTGAGGACTTGGAGAATGCTGCTTTTGATCGTGGCTGCTGGAGCTGTTCCTTGAAAGCAGGTGCAAATGCATTTGAAGATCAGATAAAGAAGTATCAGTAGTTGAAAACAGATCTCAGAAAAGGCAAAAAATATTGAAATCCCAGCGTATGTCGGCATTGAATATGATCTCATGTCTTCAATAAGGTAAAAATGGTTATGTAAAACAGGCTTCAAAAGTCACTAGCGATATCACATGAACCACAACTTCATAGAGCATGGTTTGAATATATGTAGACCTTGTGTAAATAAAAAAATGGTGCGTTTCAATTGGATGCCTAAAGCGACATGAAAATTCATAAAAATAACCAGGAAGCAGCAGCAGCAAACCTCATGGGTATTCTTAGCTGTGACGTTTGTGGTAAACGATGTTATCCATGGCTGGCTTAAAGAGACATATAAGAGCAAGATATGTATAGATTATTCAAGCGATGGCAATACTCGAGCAATAGTTTGCGTCCATCATCCTATCTATCTATCTATCTATCTATCTATCTATCTATCTATCTATCTATCTATCTATCTATCTCATTTTTCATATGTATGTATGTATCTATCTATCTCATTTTGTTCATATTCATCTATCTATCTATCTATCTATCTATCTATCTATCTATCTATCTATCTATCTATCTCATTTTCCATATATATGCATGTATCTATCTCATTTTGTTCATATCTATCTATCTATCTATCTATCTATCTATCTATCTATCTATCTCATTTTGTTCATATCTATCTATCTATCTATCTATCTATCTATCTATCTATCTATCTATCTATCTATCTATCTATCTAACAATAAAGGATTAATTATTGCCACTTTGTTAACCAATAACGAAAGAACTTTACGACATGTCATACTTTAATGCACTAAGAAAACGAGCTAAACAAAGAAATTTACATCACTCCCTCGGACAATTGAAATGAAATTGTTATTATGAATAGGAGTACATACAATGATAAAACTAAATTACTACTCAGTGATACTAGCACATATGAGAAACTTATTACGGGCACAGAAATTTAACAGAACAGTTAAAAAATTAGTAATGAAAATAAATCATTGTATAAACTATTAGAATATCATACTAGAATACAGAAATTTTACGGTCACCGTAAACCGTACAAAGCAGTCCATTCGAATCCGTACCATTATATCAGGCATTGATAGCGCTCCCCATAAATTAACGAAAGTCATAACATAAATTTTATCACCTCCCCTTGGAACAATCAGCCTATCACATATTACAAATTCAGGCAAGATTATTATGTATAAAAGGTCTGTTAATACATTATGATTTTAATAGACCTCATAGATACTATTAATTTATCCGATGTACCCCTTTTTTTAATTACAGCATCAAGATCAGATTGAAAAGCTGCGCAACTCTTAATCACGATGTCCTTGGACATTTTGGCATCGACATGAACATCCTTGAAGATGTTTCTGTTGATATGGGGGGATTTGTTGGTGGCATTAGATGCTTAGTCGAGTGTATTCTAGTTCAGAAATTAAGTTTAGAAATTAAAAAAATAGCTTGACAAAAAACTCCGCATTTTCTCACTTGAATGGTCGGGAGTATAGTTTCTAGGTTGACATACAATTTATAAGCAAAGTTGGCAAAGCATGGTACTTCATGACCATCCAGTCGCTATCAATACCTACGTTTTCTGTAAGCATGTTTAGCAATGAAAGCTAATCGTTTTCCTATCAAAGTCATCGACATCCATAACCATGACGGGATTCATGATCTTTAAGATGCTCTTAATATCAGCTAATGATTACGTAAGGTAATCGATATTTTAACTTTTTTCAGTATGGTTCGCCCATCGAGGTACAGGGTTACAGAGTAAAAGACATAATTCATACTGATAGGCGGGAAAGATAACGGTTAACCCCAGGCTTGAACAGGTTAAATCTGTAGTTATCAGTGAAGCATCATCTTGGGAGTCGGTTCCACAGAGCAGTGGTTTGCGGGAAGAAACTGTACGATTGGAACTTATTTTTGACCAATGGAATACGGAGCATTTTCCATGGAAGTAGCAATAGAGCAGTGAGAGGCTTGCCATATCCCATCTGTGAGAAATGTTGGAGGGTAGGGAATAATTTGTCACCCACAAGGACTCGGAGATGCTTTTAGACCCCATCGAGACCGGAATGTGAGGACTGGGTAGTCCATGCCAAAATATGGCAACAGATTTGGCGTTCTTGGAAACCGGACATATGCTTGACACTTTTTATAGCTTGGGAAACTGTTCTCCTTCAAGCAGTAGTTAAATATCTTCGCCAGGATCGTGGATCGTTCCTGTTTGATATTCTTAAGGACAACCACAGTAATTTTGTTTGCATCAGTGGCTTTCTTAGGGTCAAGGTTTTTGATAAGTCTCGAAACTTCCCGAACTGTAATAAAATATTACTGAGATTGTGCTCAGTGAGACGTGGGAAGTTGGGAAAGTGATGGCCTTTGTCATCTAACGTTGAATTGGAGGTAAAGATCGAGGCGAAGAGTTTAGCCTTATTTCTCGAAGAAGATATAGCCTCGGAGCCACTTATAATAGTGAGCATAGCCGCTTTGCCTCTATTCATAATTTGGTTGGAGATCTTCCATAATTCTTGGAATCCAATTTGTTTGGTTTAACCTTGGTCTATACTGTTGGTGCATAGCAACACTGCATTTTCCAGAACTTTCTTGCAGCGATTGCGGGCGGTTCTGAATGGAGTAATAGTCTAATTACACTGCTCTTTGCGATAGATAGTAGTAGTTACGGTGACCTATGGCTGAAGAGCCTTCAGTGAGTGACCAGGTTTGACTTTTTTGTTTTTTGGTGGATATTTTTAGAGGTATAAAACTCTACATTCCAGGAAGGATCCATTCTGAGACGAGTAGAGGTTTTAGAGATAGTACAGAAGCTTGAAGTTGAAGAAGGTTGAGAGAGGAGCTTCGATCATATAATCTGTCGGAGTCAGCCTTCGTTTAGCAAAAAATCGTTCTACGGAACGGCAAATCAGTTTGGCATCAATCTGCGCACTGACACGGGAATGGTTTGATGTGCCCCTTTTCGAATATTTTGCTAAGCATTTTTCCAGGAAAGGATGTGAGGAAAGTCGAGGAAGATCACCTGATATTCCATCGGGTCAGAGACACGGGTGGGTTCTTCGATGATATGGGCTAGATAGACGACTCGAATATTTTTTCTGTTAGTTATTTGGACGTTTCTTTTAGAGTTGATTCGTGTACGTAACAATCCAGATACTGTTTCAGATTCCACCTCATCTACACCCACCAGCTACCCGAATTAAGGTGCTACCTATTCAAGACAGGGGGCTGCCAGTTATTTGGACGTTTCTTTTAGAGTTGATTCATTTATGAAACAAATTTGGTACTCTTCGCTTTTTTCCTGGAAAACGTTTTATAAAAATTCTCGAAAAACGCCTCCTGTATTCTCATTGTTCTGCATTTGTCTTCAAATGATTTGGTATAGTTTTTGGTGCGAAATGTTAGTTTAAATCTTTCTGTAAATTTTGTTTCTTTTTACTGCGTAGTAAAAATAATTTTGATATTTATTTAACCTTGCTTAGTAAATATATAAATAGAAAAATCAATAATAGTATGTCCAATATGTATAACTTAGAACGACACAAGAAATTATGAAGTTGTAATATTAGTAGTAAGTATGTTTTAAGTGGAGACGCACTATGTACAGGTTTGGAAATCTGCATTTTAAATCTTGACGTATTAATCTTGAAAACCGACCCATATTACTGATGAGGAATATACAACTCTCTCAGCCACGAAACAGGCTGTACTCAACTGATTTTAGATTACAAGTCATGTTCCTTTGACAGTTTATTCCATTTCTTCTGACGTGATTGTTTTCCATCTCCACTTATCACATAATCGCAGTGAGTATCCACTTGCAGATTGACCATCGAGTAAAATTTTTCTTCCATCCATTTTATTAACACTCCCCTCTCTCACCTGATACACAGTAGCAATTAGATTATTCATTTCTCGAACCATTTCGAAGATGTCCATCTTGCACGCTTACCACGATTTCTTCATCGGAATATCTTGACACTTTTCTGGTAATCATGACAAAAATTCATTCGTTTTCAGTGGGCATTCTAGGAAGTAAAGGCGGGAAAATATGGACAGTGAAAGTGAAACGCTTGACAATCTGATCCGTTTCCTTTTGTTTGTTTCTGCATATTTAATCGTTTCTTTCTTTTTTGCTCTTTCTATACTTTTTTCTTCTTCTCTTCCATTTTCATTGAGATTTCTTTCTTTCTTTTTTTTTCTCAATTTCTTAATGTATTTATAATTTTTTTTACTAGCGTTTCCTGAAATATCGTAAATTTTATTATAACAGTCTACGGCGGGTATTTTTCATCGATTAAACTTGTAATAAAGATGTTCGATTTTATTACTAAAAATTAAATTATAAATGCAGAAAAAGAAGAAAGTAATAAAAAATTAAATGAAATAAAAAATATAATCATCTAAATATGAAGGGAATATGAATAATTTATATATTCTCATCTGACGTCATTTAGCGAGTCAACGTATCATTTCCTGATGGATGTTCGAGCAGGATGTAAAAATGTTTACAGGAAAAATCAAAGTAAAATAAACTCATAAAAATAAGTACTGATGGAGCTGTAGGAAAATGTGTGGGTGGTTTGAGAGAATGGCATTATTAGAAGGAAGCTGCGACGTGGATAATACAATAGAAATGAACGTCAAATATCAGTGTGCTTTAGTGATGTAGACAGCATAGAAAAACTGACACTACTTGAATAGACTGGTCCACTCATAAAAAATAGGAAATATATTTTAGGGAGATTATTATTGCAGATTAACATTCTTTATTCTTAGATCGAAAGTGATTGATTTGCTATCGATTTAGAAGGGGATCCTGTTTATACAATGTCAAATCGAACCTGATTGTTTATTTATTTATTTATTGCCAAATTATTTAAAAATGTCATGTTTGAAAATGTACTAGCATCATTCATATTTGCATATTTTTAGCGGGAAAATAAACAATATTCGTTTTTAGCCTAACCTTTTCTGACAAGTTATTTTAAAAATTTTGTTCCTTTCTTTTTTCGTTTGACATTTCTGTTTTTATATATATTTTATTTTCTATTCCATCTCTATGTTTATACTCTAATTTTTTCTTTCGATCTTTTTAATTTTCTACATCTTTTTTTTCTTTATTCATATTCAGCCTACGATACAAACATCAACACTTCTTTCCTTTTCTTTAGTGAATTTTGTGACACAACACTGGCCCACTCATAAATATATTGAAATCTTTTAAAAATAATTTTTTATTAATATTTTCATTTAGGCCGTGACACTTGTCAAAAACGAAAAATATTGATAAATATCAATTTATAAGATTCTGCTTATAGTATCGATACAATGTCAAATCGATATCTGAATTTTTACTTTTGTGGGAGTAGCATCATCTGCATTTTTTTTTAATTTTCTGAAATTTTTAAAATCTTTTTTAAAATGTTAAAAAATTCTATGGCATTTAAAAAAAAATTGCATGCTTTTTTCTCGGGAGGAATTGCACAAACATTTGAAGCTCATAATGAATAAACGGATACATAATTTTATTAATTCATGTAATTTTTTGTTCTTTACTTAAAAATGTACATATCCGATTTTTTTACTAACTGTTTATCAAATGCAACTCAAGGTAGACTGTTATGAATTGAGGTTGTTGAACGTAAGAGGAGGACGTAAGAAGTGTAATTTAAGACGAACTAGAGGAAAGATAACGGTTAACCCTAGACTTAGAAGTTAAGATTATAGTGATCCGGGAAGCATCCTCGCGGGAGTTTGTTCCATCAATCAGTTATTCTTAGGAAGATGCTATCCGAATGCGAAGGGAATAGAATGTTTGGTTCCAATGTACATGGTATGGTAGGTCTTAGCTGTGAGTATCAGGGCTGGTGGAACTAAGGAATGTAGCTCATCAGAACATTTGCCATGGAAATAGCGATAGAACAGCGAGAGTCTTGCGAGGTTTCGTCTGTGGGAAAGGGGTTGCAGGATCAAAATTAATTAATCTCCAACAAGGCCACGAAGGCGCTTCCGAATTCTATAAAGTATAAGAAGTGATAACAGCAATATTCTATTTTGGAGCATAGCAGGAGGAGTCTGATACTTACTGGAATGGTAGAAGGACCAACCATTTTTCAAGTATCTTTAGCGATGGATCGTTTGTTATTTATTTAAGATTATTTTTGTGACTCCACCTCAAAAAAGTCTGTTTTCAAACGCAAAACTGCTAAGGCCAATAACTTTGTAAAACTCAGGGATCAATTCGACTTTGTCTCGATATTATAAACAGGACCCCGTTATAAAACGATGGCGGTTTTCGATTTTGATAAGTGTCGCGGCATAAGGAAGAATGTTAATAAAAAATATTTTTAAAAAGTTTCACAATTTTTTTTATGAATGGACCAGTTTGTTAAAGTAGGGCCGAAAAATTCAATAATGAAAAGGAAAGAAATATCGAGGTTGCCAATGTAGGCTGTAAGGAAAATGAATAAAGAAAAAGAGGGTGTACATTAAAAAGATCGAAAGAAAAAATTACAGTAGAAAAATAGAGATGGAATAGAAAATAGAGATATAATAGAAAATAAAATAAATATAAAAGCAGAAACGTTAATGTCAAACGAAAAAAGAAAGGAACAAAATTTAAAAAAATCACTAGTCAGAAAAGGTTAGGCTAAAAACGAATATTATTTATTTCTCCGTTAAAAACTACTAAACTGCTGTGTTATCCAAAATCAGTTTGACATTTCAGGTTTTTCCAGCGAAGGATTCTCACGAAAACAAGATATTTAAAGCGATATCTGTCATAATTTATAAAAGTGAATTCTGTAAAATTTCCTCATATTTGAAGAAGAGATTCAAGCCACAGAGATTTGTTTCTACTATACCATGTTTTAAGGAAAATAGAAACAACGAAGAAAGTTATACTTACAATCAGAAAGAGACAGTGATGCAATTCTATTGTTGAATGCAGCGAATAACATGGACGGAACATGTGAGGAATGAGGAAGTTTTAAGGAAAATGGGAACTACAAGGAAGCTTATATTTACAATCAGAAAGGGATGTAATTCTGTTGTTGAATGCAAAGAATAACAAGGAGTGAAGAAGTGAAGAATGAGAAAGTTAAGGTTTTCCTTAGAAACAACGAGGAAATTTATCCTTACAGTCAGAAAGATTTAGCTGAAATTCGAACTCACATGAGGATAGCGAAAGATGCCTTTAGATACTAGGTAAATTATCAAGAAATAGGAAAATATTCTTAGAGACAAAGAGTACTGTCATTGTTGTAATACCTAATATGCATGGCAGCGAATGTTAAATAATTAATTGTCTCACAGATGAAGAAGAGACTTGAATCAACAGAAATGTGGATCTACAAAAGGATACTGAGGATACCATGGAAAAAGCGTGTGAGCAGCGTGAAATTGTTAAGAAAAATAATAAAAAATAATAAAGAATTCATAATCCGAAAGAGACAATCGATGTTTCTGAGACAAACAATGAGAGAAGAAGAGCTATAGAATTTAAAACCTGCAAGACATAATGAAAGAAAAGAGAAGAAAGGGGAATCAGTAAGTAGCATACTATACGAATTTGTGTAAATAGATATCAAAACAAGGATGATAAAAGATCAAAATTACATAGATTAGCAAAAGTCAATAAATTATGGAAAGGCATGATCTATGTTATGAAAGGTCAAACTAAAGAAGAATCTACCATAAAATTCGAAATCCTTTCCAAGCCGATTTTTGTAGCAATGGATAAGTTTCACTCAATTACGCTTTCTTCTGGACAAAGGAAATACATCCCTGAGTAAACATAATGAATAAATAAATCCCATCGTGAATTATTTTGTTACCAAACTACCGTTAAATATGTATTAGTAAATTAAGCTTTACGGATAATTTCTTCTTCAAAAGATAACATGTTTCTTTCATTTAATTCTTGAAGATTGTTTTCAGAAGTCTATTTTTATTCATTGTCTGTAGCTTTTGTGTAATAGATATTTTCGTTACAATTTTATAATCAATGATGATTAAATTTTTTTGCAATAGCAAGCAAAACTAATCATTTCTATCTTGATAAAATAATGGGACAACTCGTGAGGAACAACAGCGTAAAGGAGATAACATCTCGGAAAGGAATGACATAAGCCACAGGTGTCACCGGGCCGTTATCTTGCGACTGTTAGCATCAAACATAAAATAACTCTCGGGAACAACTGCGGCTAGTTAAATAATGTGAAAAAAGAGATGACCAGGCTAAAAGTCAACATCTTAAGTCTATATGAACCAGATGGCCAAACAACAGAGATTTTGTGAGCGGCAAATACAAGATAATTTATGCAGGCGGAGAGAAAAACGACAAAGGAGTAGGATTAATACTAGATAAAACATTTAAGAAAGGCATTCTGGGATACTACCAACTATCCGAAATAATTCTGGAAGTCAAGCTGAAAGGAAAGCCTTTCAACATAGCTAAGTAAGGAAGAAGTAAGGAAGAAGAAATCGAATCTTTCTACTCCATGTTAAGCAATGCCAAAACTCTTTGCAAATCACAATGTCATAATTATTATGGGAGACCTAAACGCCAACGTAGGCAGGGAAAGGACAGGGGATATAATCGGAAAATTCGGACTAGGATCCCGTAACGAACGTGGAGAAAAATGAATCCAATGGTGAACAGCCAATGACCAGGTAATAGCCAACACATGGTTCTAATAACATCCGAGACGATTATAGACATGGATAAATTCAGGAGGAGAAACTACTAACCAAATTGACTACATAATTATTAACAAAAGATTCAAGAATGCACTGGTTCACTGAAAAATCTACCCAAGTGTCGACTGCGGAAGCGATCATCGTCGTGCTATATGTAAACTCAGAGTGAAACTTAAGAAGCCCAACGCAGCACCCAAATTGCAATACCACAAACTCCTGAGCTACGCATACCAGAAAGAAAAATATATAGACAATGTGAAAAGAAGATACGAAGGTCACAATGGAAACTCGAAATGGGACGCACTAAGAGACGCTTTAGTGACATCAACAAATGATATCATCCCAAAGGAGAATGGACTAAGAAGAAAAAAAAAAGAATGGATAAGTGATGAGATTCTCGACATGATGTAAAAGAGACAGAAAACTCTGCCAAGATGCGGAACGGAATACATAAAATGACACAATAAAATAAGGACCAAGGCAGGCAGGCTAAAGAAGAGTGGCTAAAGAAAAAATGTGCAGAAATAGAGAGATTGAGTACGACCAACAAAGGGGATATGCACAAACAAATAAAACAACTAACAGGGCAGAAATGCTGTTTAAAATCAAAGGATGGAACGCTCATATTAGAGAAGGAAAAATTCTTCAACGCTGGAGCAGGTATAGTGGAGAATTCTTCCATGACGAAAGAGAATAACCAGCAATACACAGAATCAGCTCTTAGTAAATTTTGTCTTTTCGCTATCTCTCCTAATCCCTGAACTACCAACCTTTTACACAAGCTCGTTCTTCTATGTATCGGAACCATTTAAGACGTTGGCGATCATGGCTCTCAACAATTTCCTGTCATTTGTAGCTCTTAGTAAATTTTGTCTTTTCACCCTCTCTCTTAATCCCTGTTCTGCCAACCATTTACACAGGCTCGTTCCTTCTATGTGTCGAAACCCTTTAAGACGTAGCCGAACATTGCTCTCCACAATTTCATGTTCTTTGTAACTCTGAGTAAATTTTGTTTTTTCGCTATCTGTCCTAATCCTTGAAGTCCCAACCATTTGCACAAGTTCATTTTTCTTCTTCAATCGTGGACGACCGTGACTGCCCACAATTTCCTGTCCTTTGTAGTAATTAGTAAACTTTAGCTTTTTGCTATCTCTTCTAATCCCTGTTTTGTTAACCATTTACACAAGTTCATTTTTCTTCTTCAATCGAGGACCATCGTGACTGCCCACAATTTCCTGTCCTTTGTAGTAATTAGTAAATTTTATCTTTTTGCTATCTCTTCTAATCCCTGTTTTATTAACCATTTCTACAAGTTCATTTTTCTTCTTCAATCGAGGACCATCGTGACTGCCCACAATTTCCTCTCCTTTGTAGTAATTAGTAAATTTTATCTTTTTGCTATCTCTTCTAATCCCTGTTTTATTAACCATTTATACAAGTTCATTTTTCTTCTTCAATCGAGGACCATCGTG
The DNA here is from genome assembly GCA_903632075.3 of Acanthosepion pharaonis. NCBI lineage: Eukaryota > Metazoa > Mollusca > Cephalopoda > Sepiida > Sepiidae > Acanthosepion > Acanthosepion pharaonis. The sequence continues at coordinate 2,634,944 of CAHIKZ030000258.1, forward strand.
ACTGCCCACAATTTGCTGTCCTTTGTAGTAATTAGTAAATTTTATCTTTTTGCTATCTCTTCTAATCCCAGTTTTATTAACCATTTCTACAAGTTCATTTTTCTTCTTCAATCACGGACCATCGTGACTGCCCACAATTTGCTGTCCTTTGTAGTAATTAGTAAATTTTATCTTTTTGCTATCTCTTCTAATCCCAGTTTTATTAACCATTTATACAAGTTCATTTTTCTTCTTCAATCGAGGACCATCGTGACTTCCCACAATTTCCTGTCCTTTGTAGTAATTAGTAAATTTTATCTTTTTGCTATCTCTTCTAATCCCTGTTTTATTAACCATTTATACAAGTCCATTTTTCTTCTTTAATCGAGGACCATCGTGACTGCCCACAGTTTCCTGTCCTTTGTAGTAATTAGTAAATTTTATCTTTTTGCTATCTCTTCTAATCCCTGTTTTATTAACCATTTATACAAGTTCATTTTTCTTCTTCAATCGAGGACCATCGTGACTGCCCACAGTTTCCTGTCCTTTGTAGTAATTAGTAAATTTTATCTTTTTGCTATCTCTTCTAATCCCTGTTTTATTAACCATTTCTACAAGTTCATTTTTCTTCTTCAATCGAGGACCATCGTGACTGCCCACAATTTCCTCTCCTTTGTAGTAATTAGTAAATTTTATCTTTTTGCTATCTCTTCTAATCCCAGTTTTATTAACCATTTACACAAGTTCATTTTTCTTCTTCAATCGAGGACCATCGTGACTGCTCACAGTTTCCTGTCCTTTGTAGTAATTAGTAAATTTTATCTTTTTGCTATCTCTTCTAATCCCTGTTTTATTAACCATTTATACAAGTTCATTTTTCTTCTTCAATCGAGGACCATCGTGACTGCCCACAATTTCCTGTCCTTTGTAGTAATTAGTAAATTTTATCTTTTTGCTATCTCTTCTAATCCCTGTTTTATTAACCATTTCTACAAGTTCATTTTTCTTCTTCAATCGAGGACCATCGTGACTGCCCACAATTTCCTCTCCTTTGTAGTAATTAGTAAATTTTATCTTTTTGCTATCTCTTCTAATCCCTGTTTTGTTAACCATTTATACAAGTTCCTTAGGTAGTTTATTCGATGCTTTCATCTGCTCCTCTTGCCTTCAATATTTCCTATCTATGTGATATTTGCTAAGCCCTCATTCCTTATTAATCACCCAAGAAATTTAATCTATCTCCTCTAATCCTTCAGCTCACTTGGGTAGACTGTTCTAGTTCCACGTGCCATGTTTGATGGATGTCAGTTATCAGTTATCTCCTGTTAATTTTCCCTCTAAAAGTTCTCCACTGCCTTAACCGGGTATTAAACTCACACTCTTTGGGTCCTGTCACTGGATCTAACCAACGCCCCTATCCACAGTGTACCCCAGTGAGCGAAATAAAGGGTTAAGTTCGACATTCCAACCACCTGAAGAAGGCCGGAGCATACAACGGCCGAAACGTTGTGATAAATATGGCGACAAAGATGAGGACAATAGTCCGAATAATGTAACATATTACCTCATCTCAGAAATATAGACAGAGCACTTTCGTGCTACTCTTGAAATCAGTTCCAAGGATTATATTAGTACATAAATCATTAATTACATTTAGATGAACATTTGTGTACACACGTCCGAGAAAAGGTCCACAATACAATATCCTGCAATTTCTGTGAACTATGTTCCTGCAACCATGCGTATTGATCCGGAACTCCTGTATTGTTTCGCCTTTTGGAGATTTTGTGGTTTATGAAGCTTCTGTCAGTGCCTCCACTGTCAATTAGGGCTTTTAGTTTTTGTCCTTTCATGAGTAAATTCGTTGATACTCTAAATCCAGATTCAGTAGCAGCAGAATAAATTCCTGAAAGTGTGGGGCTGTTATTGATCAACATTGAGTGGACAATTGTAGTTGACTGAGGACGGGACTCTTGCTTGAGAGGTACATTTTTGCAAAATGTCCAGTTTTGGAACATTTATGGCAGGTCACTTACCTTGCAGGATATTCGCTTCGTGAATGACGTAGATTTGCACAAAACCAACATTGTTATTTTGTCGTGACCAACCTTGCTTCTGCATATGATCTTTCTTCTTTATCAGCTTCTCTCATGGTCGGTGTGAATGGATTCTGTTCGATAAATGCAACAACATTATTTTGTGCAAAGTCGAGGGACGGAGTCTGGCTATAAGCATTCTGCAAGTCCAACGTTCTATTCTCCAGGAGTCTCTGTCGAATAAGTGATATGAGTCCAGATCATTGATGAATGCATCACGAATGGCTTCCTCTCGGTAGGCTTCTGCGGTTATTGGCTTGTAGTTGCAGTCTTTAGACAACTCGTGCGGTGCCTGAAAGAATTGATCGAGTGATTCATCAGGTTTTTGGCGACGAATTTTGTGCAAAAATCTCGTTCGTTAGCTTAACATAAATATTTTCTACTGTTGGCTTCCTTGTATGTATTATTACACCTTAATATGTAGTCTGTCTGGTCTATGTGACTTGATAAGACACTGAATTTATCTAGCGTTACACCAAGTATCTGAATAGTTGAATAAATTGTGGCGAATGATGAGACTGAAGAAAAAAACATTGGGAAAATTCAGGTTTGTTCAACTCAAAATCCCCATCTTTGTTTACACCTTGTGTAAGTGTAAGAAAACAAAGATGGCGATTTTAGAACTCTTCTATGAAGGGAGAATAATCCATTAATAAGGGCAGATAAATATAATGATATTATTTTACAACAGTTAGGTTTAACGTTGCAATTGTCGACAAAAATTAAACGATTTTTGTTTCGAATTATAAAATTAAAATGAATACTAGTAACTAATAATACACTACTAGTAACTAATAAAAATTCAACAAATATTTGTTTTATTGTTTTTGGTTTTATCTGATTTATATCCGGCAAAAAATGTTATTTAATCTGAAGGACTATTTGAGAAGGGTCATTAATATATAAATAATCTATATATTAATATATAAATAATTTATATATTAATGACCATTCTCAAAACTAAAGAAAATCTCAAAATATTCATTGTTTGCGGGGATATTTATATCATATCTGTAACCCAGTTATTTTCAATTAGCTACCAGTGTTTTTTTTTTTTGTTTTTTTTTTCAGGTTCTTGCATATCACCTTTGAATATTTTTTTTTGTCGAACAGTATATGTTTAAATACTTTTTCAATACACAAAATACTATATTGCCAACCAAAATCTACAGTCGCCTACCAATTTCTGTTCAGTTGCTAATTGTCTACCCATCAATTGAAATCGCCCAGGAGTCTTTCCTCCCGGATTCTTCCGAGAGAATTAGCAGAGGAGAAGAAGTGTTTTTCCCCCGTCGGGATAGATGCTGCAGTTGTAGTATCTGTTCCCTTGCTTACAACCCCACCTCCAACCGTTGCGTGACATCTGACAAATCAGACCAGCGGCCTGAGTGAAAACACTCGGGTCCCTACGTTAAAAACCGACCTTGTGTCACAACCTGACTCAGTGGTGTTTAAATCTCGGGCCATATCACCCAGGTTTGAAAACCATACTATAGATGGTTATTAAAAAAAAAAAAAAAAAACAACTTTAAGATTAAAATAGTGACCTATGTTAATCTCAAAGAAAAAAGAATGGAGGGAAGAGAAACCCGTCAAATAGTAGTCACAACCGTTTCAGATGATCACAGAATGTAAGAAAAACAGATAAACACGAAGAATATTCTCTAGCATTGCGAACATTTGGAAATAAGAAAGTAGAATTAGGAAACATAATTATTAGAAGAACGAAAATGGCACTAAATTTTTATTAAAAGATTGTAGTGATTTGTTAAGCATAGCTAGATATAGCACACAGTCGAAAGAATGGAGCAGGTAGGATCGAACCCACAATTCAGTTGCCATTGATCTAGCGAGACAAGCTGGGTAACTATTACACCACATCGAAACGTTAATATCTTACCTTTCTATTTCTCAGTCCCGCTCTCTCTCACTCTCTTCCATACTTCTGTCTGTTTGTCTGTCTATCTATCTATCCCGTCCTGGGTTTTCACGATAAACTATATCCACATCCTGGTTCTACGATAAACTACGTCCAACAGCAAGGCCTCTGATCAGGAGGTTTTGAGGATCGAAAAACCGCCTCTTAATTGCTGGTGTCACCTGTTAGGGTCCCAAATATATGCAAATATTTAACCACCAAACTGGGGTTAAAACACTATGAAAATATAAAAATAAGTTTTAATACAAGCAATAATTTTTTTTAAGGAAAAGTTATTATCAGCAATACATTTTTTGAAGAAAATAAATACTACTAGAAATATATTTTTGAGGAAAAAAATATTATCAGCAATAAAAATCTTGTCGGCATTGATGTTGATATGCCGTAAAAGAAACCAAACTAAATCAAACCAAACCAAATCTATCTATCTGCTTCAGCCTGTTCATATCTATCTATCTATCTATCTATCTATCTATCTATCTATCTATCTATCTATCTATCTATCTATCTATCTATCTATCTATCAAGCCTCTCCATTATCTATTTATCTATCTATCCAAGACTCTCCAATATCTATCTATCTATCTATCTATCTATCTATCTATCTATCTATCTATCTATCTATCAAGCCTCTCCATTATCTATTTATCTATCTATCCAAGACTCTCCATTATCTATCTATCTATCTATCTATCTATCTATCTATCTATCTATCTATCTATCTATCTATCTATCTATCCAAGACTCTCCATTATCTATCTATCTATCTATCTATCTATCTATCTATCTATCTATCTATCTATCTATCTCCTGCACACACATCTATCTATCTATCTATCTATCTATCTATCTATCTATCTATCTATCTATCTATCTATCTATCTCCTGCACACATATCTATCTATCTATCTATCCCATTCTGTTCATATCTATCTATCTATCTATCTATCTATCTATCTATCTATCTATCTATCTATCTATCCGTATATTTACTGACAGGAAGCGGCCACCTATAATCGCTTATGTAAGTAGTACTTTTCTTGATTCATAAATGTAGACAGTTGGAGTCTGCTGTTAACAAAATATGTAGCATTTCCGCAACTAAACTATTATTATTTTATTCCTATTTTATGGAATAAATGTTTAATAAAATAACAACGTGCTTTGTATTTTGCTTTCTTTTCTGTATCGTTTTGTTTAAAACATATAGTGTGGTGTATATATATATATATATATATATATATATATATATATATATATATATATATATATATACAAATATATAAATGTATACACTTTATCACTAGATATAATGGATAACTAATTGGAATGAGAAATCGGAGAGTCTAGCTTGAAGGTATGAAGCTATTGTATCTGGAAATAAAATTTGTATGTTATTTTCAAAAAAAATGTTCATGCAATATTCACTCGTAAATAAAGACTTGTTCTTACAATCCAAAATGTTCCAGCTTTAAATAACCCATAAAGGTTTGGTAAGCCGTAGAAAAAAAAAATCAATCAATTTATTCATTAGTTGGAAACACAATAAATTAAAAATTTGTATGTGTACGAATATTTGTTTCCTCCCCACTGTATATATATATATATATATATATATATATATATATATATATATATATATATATATTCAACCAGGGATGCAGTGACAAGTAGTTGACTTGGGAGACACACGGAGTCCGTTTGAGCGAAGTGGGTTACCTGACGAATAGATATTTCTAATTGATTCGTACTTGCAGATACTCCCCTTTTATTAGAATCTGTCATCATATCACGCACATTTTGGCTTTGTGCCACACCTTAACTACGCTTAGTAATTCACCATTTGGCTATTATGCATGTACCTAGTATTCTCTTAGCAAATAGTGGATATACTGTATTTAATATATTTGCAACCCAGTGACACAACAACAACAACAACAACAATAATAATAATAATAATGATAATAATGATAACCCCATAAAATTTGATAAGTATCTGTCGTTGGCGACGGAAAACTGAATATTTGTGGAAGATCACTTTTGCGATGCTCCGATGTAGGAAGAAACGGTAAATGTAGCATTTATTCTTTTAAATGTTACTTTTCGTGTAGTTTGCTATGACTGTAAATTCTTTTGACTCCAGCTGATTCTTTCCCTTTCAGCTCCCTCTTATTTTTTTTTTTTTTTGTTTAACGTATATTTCAAATTTTCGGTCCCCCCCCCGACCGTAAGCGGACATCCGTGTCCATTTTTCACTTTATTTTTCACTTTTTCTCTCTTACTTTAAGCATCCCAAATCTCTGTCGTTGCGTATATGTGTACATGTTTACTAATATCTATCTATCTCTCTCTCATGTGTGCGTGTATATATATATATATATATATATATATATATATATATATATATATATAATTTACATGTGTATGTATCCGCATTGACAGGGATCATATTGTATTTATTTTTACCTTAAGTCTATATACTAAAATGAATTTATTCCCCCCCTGGAGTGGTCACTCCGACTTATACTAAGTTAAAACTTACTATAGTCTACCCCACTGAATACCACACAATCTTTTGAAATATTCTCTCTTTATATCAATAAACCCACAATCTCATTGTATGGGCGTGCTCCTGGATCTTCTTCGAGATTCGTCCTACAGCTGGTAATCTGAACATAACTACCCCTTGGCGGTCAAGGTTAAAACGCATCTCTACTAATTTCAATGAATACGAATAATATTTCATACCGGATCGGCCGTCAACCGGGACAACAAGGGCCGCGTCACTCAGAGAGGAACCAGTCTGAAGACGAAAAGTCTGCCACTGGAACAAACTCTTCCACACACGAAAAGACACTTGGTCACCAAAACCGGATTATTGCCAACCTTGGACCAAGTGACTCTATGCAAAATCGACTAATAAAAAGTAAACGAACGAAATGGAGCCGCGAAGAGTATCGACAAGTCATGGCATCCTTCTTCACTGCACTCGAAAACCCAGCAAAGAACACCACCAATCAAACATACCAAATATGGAGAAGTACGGTGGGAAATGATATAAGACCTAACCTTAATCCAAACATGCTTGCCAATGTCCGTAGGGACATCATGCGAAACAACAGACTCTCACAGGCAGAAATAGATAAGATAAAATTACATATAAGACAAAATACTATGACCCATCACTCAAACTCTATTGAGACGAATGTAGAAATAAGGAATGCAACAGAGTATGGGGTGGATGCTGGAGAGAATGAAGTACGGAATAATCTTCCAGGAAATGAAACCCAAGACTCTACCTTAAACACAACCTACTGTCCTCCAGAAACTGCACCTGGAGTCATCTTCAGTGACAATAAGTTAGAATTCCTTGAAAACCACGGAGCTGAAATCACCGAAGCGAAAAATGACGTCATCCAAGTGCTCAGCAGAGTAACATTCACACAACTGTCAGACAGAGACCAGCTCCCGAAAATCCATATGACGAACTCCAACAGGCACATCGTGAAAATATACAATGCTGCTCTGGAAACACTGTTAACAGATAAACCACCGGGAAACATCACAGAAATTAACAACGTCATATACGCCACAGCTTTAGCAGCGACTCGGAAGCTTGGAGTCAAGACAATAAATAAAATTAACAGACACAGAGAACCAGCTTGGAAAACCAAACTGATTCGAGAAATACAACAAATCAGATGTGAGCTTTCTATATTAGATGAGCTCACCAGAAACCCTAATATTTCCACACGTAAATTCAAAAGATCAAGCGGAAATATAACATTAAATCCCTAATTGATATTCCATCAATCAAGGAAATGCTGAAGCAGAAACTTCAGCTGAAGGCGCAGAGAACAAGACGATACGAAAAACGTTGTAGGTTCTATCGCCAAAATAAAATATTCCGAACAGATCTTAAGAAATTTTACAGGGAAATTGGAAAAACACCTATACATGTCGAAAAGCCACCATCGATTGATAATGTACAGACATTCTGGGAAAATATCTGGAGCAGCCCAAAGGAGTATAACCCAAATGCAGAGTGGATACGGCGTGAAGAAGAACGAATGCTGGATACACCTCTGCAAGAATGGGAAAATATATCCACAGATGATGTTAGGCAAGCTCTAACGAAATCCCAAAAGTGAAAATCCCCAGGAAGTGACAAGTTGCCCAATTTCTGGCTGTATCATCTCACATTTACCCATGAAATTCTTGCAAAAACATTATCAACGCTTGTAAGTAATCCCTATGAAACCCCGGAATGGATTACTGAAGGTATGACATACCTCATACCAAAAACAACTGAAACAGACGACCCGAAAAATTATAGACCGATAACATGTCTCTCCACAACGTATAAGTTGATCACGTCTGTATTGACGAACCGTACTTATTCCTTTCTCGAAACAAACAGCATTCTCCCGCTGGAACAGAAGGGATGCAGAAGAGGTTCATATGGCTGCAAGGATCAACTTCTGATAAATAAGATGATCCTGGAAAATTGCAGGAGACGACGCAGGAACCTAAGTGCAGCGTGGATTGATTATCGTAAAGCCTTTGATAGTGTTCCACATTCTTGGATCCTTAAGACTTTGGAAATGTACAAAGTCTCCCCTGTGGTATTAAATTTCCTAAAGCACAGCATGGGAATGTGGAACACCAAACTATACCTTAGTCACACCGGGGGCACTGCCATATCCAACCGTCTGAGTATCCGACGTGGAATCGTTCAAGGAGATTCTCTATCACCCCTTCTGTTTTGTTTATCCTTAATCCCTCTTACACATGAACTGAACAACAGTAGCTATGGTTACAAAATAAATAAGAAAATATTCAATCACCTACTCTACATGGATGATCTCAAACTCCTTGCCAAAGACGACAATGAGTTGAAAGGCCTCCTCAATATTGTAAAATACTTCAGTGACGACATAGGTATGGACTTCGGATTAGATAAATGTGCAAAAGTAACTTTCAAGAAAGGGAGAATTACAGAAACACCCTTAATAGATTTAGATTTTGTCACAAAGATTAGGGAACTGGAGCATGGTGAAGTTTATAAGTACCTAGGAATTAGCGAAGGAGATGGCATACAACACCCCCAAATGAAGGAAAAAATAAGAAAAGAATACTACAGGCGTGTACGTCTGGTACTAAATACTGAGCTGAACTCAAAAAACAGGATATCAGCCATAAACACATTGGCTGTCCATGTGGTGCTTTAACACAGCTTTAATGTCCTTAACTGGACCATAGCTGAAATTAAGCGACTGGATGCCAAAACGAGAAAGCTACTCACTTGCTATCGCATGCATCATCCCAAAGTTGATGTCGACCGTCTGTATGTGCCCAGATCCGAAGGAGGCAGAGGATTAGTTCAACTAGAACTGTCCTACAAAACTACAACAATTGGCCTCCAAAGATATTTGGAAACTACAGAAGACTGGATGATGGTGTGCGTCAAGGAACATGAAAGTAGTAAGCGTCTCTACTCCGTAATGAAGGAAGCCAACAAATTCAAAATGGAGTTCCAAATGGGCGTAGAGATGCAACTACAGCACAATACACCGGCTGAAACTGCAAAATACCTAAAAAAGATAGCTAAGACGAATGCAACAGACCAGTTACAGAAGCGATGGCAAGATAAACCGCTTCATGGCCAATACTCTGCCCGTACCAAACAAGCTGACGTAGACAAAACCCGTACCCATCAGTGGCTCCGTAGTGCAGGGTTGAAAGCGGAAACTGAAGGTTTTATCCTTGCTGCTAGGAATTATCAAGCACATATACTAAAATATTGTGTCAGCCCAAAATGCAGATTCTGTGATAAATATCCAGAAACGATTGATCATCTTGTATCAGGTTGTACGGTGTTGGCACCCACTGAATATAAAACCCGACATGACAGAGTGGGCCAATATCTGCACTGGAAAATCTGCAACTTCTACGGGAAGGAAACTGAAAGAAACTGGTATGAACACCACCCAGACCCGGTTACGGAGATAGGACCTGTTACAATTCTATGGCACAACACAATACACACTGACAGAACAATCAAGGCCAACTGCGCAGATTAATAAAAGCTCGCAATTTCATTTTATTATTACTATTTTAAATTGAAAATGATTTAATATATTTTCAATTTAAAAGGATAAATTCGTCTCTATTTATCTCAGATTACGTGACTTGTTGCAAGTATATACAAAAATGCGCATATTCTACACTCCCAGAAAATAACATTAATTCGCTAAAAGACAATTCCGTTATAATAATCAGAAGTGCTGACAAATTCAAACGTTCGTTATTCTAAGTAAAAAATCAAGATAAAAAATCACAAGTATTACAGCCCATAGAAAGAGAGATATCACCCACCTCTTAAAAACATAATAAACCAACAAGCTTATCAAAGCTAATAATACAGAAATCAGTTCTGTTAAACGCCAGAAAATAGTTGACAATTACCAACTTTGTTATATTCTGGTAATGTTTCCTCCTACATTCAATAATATTACAAATCCTACACATATTTATCAATTATTAAAAACATTGAACCATTTAATAGGCCATATTTAATTAATACATTACACCCTACTGACAAATTCATTCATATTTTGCATTCTACTAAACATCGTATATTCAGTTAATAATCGAAAACTTATTTGCTAATGCCTCTGTTAATAATACTATTGAATTTATTATACTATATATTTATAACCATTCCTCTCTCTTTCTCTATTTCCAACTTAAAATCAAAGTTAACAATTTACGAAAACTGTAAACGTGTATCAAATAAATCAATTTTCACGACAATCTTGGAGATGTATATTTGCGCTTATTTGAGCGAACGTTTTCGGCTGACATAAACTAGAGCGATTATATTGAATGCAACCGCCATTTTTGATCCAATAGTTTCTTTTCTCGCACTTACCACCTGTGGAACTCCCTTCTGTTTATTTGCTTCCCTAATAACTTCAATCTTCGTTAATTTAAATGCAACGTGAATCGTCTTCTTGAATCCCGCTCATCCTTTACTCGATCCTCCCTATTTTTAGTCTTCTTTTTCACTTGCACTCCTTGTAAATCTCTGCGTACTAGTAGTATTCCCATCTTGCTTGGGGTGAAATGATAACAAAAATTGCTGGCACTACTGTTAGGAAATTTAGTTCACTGTTTCGTGACAGGCAATTTTTCTCTTCGCTCACTGGGGTAGACTCTTCTAGTTCCACGTGCCATGTTTTAATAGATGTCAGTTATCTTCTATTAATTCCCCTCTCCAAGTTCTCCACTGCCTTAACTGGGTATTGAACTCATACTCTTTGGGTCCTGTCATTTACTAACGCCTTTATCGACTGTGCCATGTGTCCTTGTGGACATCTGTGTATTAATTTCTGGGTATTATAAACCTAATGTCATCAGCGATCATTTTTTTACCAGTGCTCATATTGAAATTTTTGCTGTTATTATCGCTTTTCTCTGGCACTCCTTATTACTGGTTAAACCAATATTTTATGAATATCCAGAAACAATCAGCAGTCTTTCATTAGGTTGCACAGAATTATCATCGACTGAATATAGAACTCGTCATGACAGGGTGGGTCAATATATCCACTGGAAGATCTTCAAATTTTACGGAAGGAAACTGTATGGAATTATTATGAACACCAACCTGACCTGGTCACAGACATCGGACATGTAACAATTTTATGTGAATTTACAACAGACACAGACAGAGCAAAAAAAAAATAATCACTCAGAACATGCTTTCTTATTGACATGGCTGTAATGTAAGTTTGAAGATTAAAAAAAATCTATCAAAATACAAATATCTTGAAGTGGAAATCGAAAAGATCTGGTGCATAAAGACATCAATAATTCCAGTTGTAGTTGAAGCTTTCGGCTTAATTGGAAAATATTCTGATAGATTCAATAAAGAGATCCTGGTAACCCATGCCTTAAAGAAATACAAATGATTGTATTCACAAGTATAAGTAAATTTATCAATGTAAAATGAGTGATCTTAGGTTGTTTTTTTTTCAAATTTAATTCACTGGAAAAAGTTATGATGCCATTTCAGACCTTAGCTCTCTGGTAGTGATCCAGAAAGAAATGAGTATACAACAGAAATCAAATCAAATAATAATAATAAATATCAATATATACTGCTTGTACCATAACATTTTTCTTGAGAATATTGACCTATTTCTTTAAACAAAGAGTTTTCACCATAACCATGACATGGTATGGTCGTAGGATCGCTACCCAGCTGTGCACTTGACCAGTTCACTCCAAATATCTGGGTTAAAAGCCGGATAAGTATTAATTCATGAATAACACGTCTATGGCAAGTAGACCTGGCGGAGCCCTCCTCTCTCCAGTTCAAAGCACAGCCGATGTCCTCCAACTTGAAAGAACGCTCTTGCTGCGGACACGTCGCCGTTGATTCAATTGGAGAACTCTGTCTTGGTTTTTTGTCTTGCAGCTTCTAACAACTAGCATCCGTTAGGGTCTCAGCTATGGGTAAATAGTAAACCCTGCGGATGAATGCCACTCATCGACTCCCAACACCACCAATATGAACAAGAGAGAGAGAGAGAGAGAGAGAGAGAGAGAGAGAGAGAGAGAGAGAGAGAGAGAGAGAGAGAGAGAGAGAGAGAGAGAGAGAGAGAGAGAGAGAGAGAGAGAGAGAGAGAGAGAGAGAGAGAGAGAGAGAGAGAGAGAGAGAGAGAGAGAGAGAGAGAGAGAGAGAGAGAGAGAGAGAGAGAGAGAGAGAGAGAGAGAGAGAGAGAGAGAGAGAGAGAGAGAGAGAGAGAGAGAGAGAGAGAGAGAGAGAGAGAGAGAGAGAGAGAGAGAGAGAGAGAGAGAGAGAGAGAGAGAGAGAGAGAGAGAGAGAGAGAGAGAGAGAGAGAGAGAGAGAGAGAGAGAGAGAGAGAGAGAGAGAGAGAGAGAGAGAGAGAGAGAGAGAGAGAGAGAGAGAGAGAGAGAGAGAGAGAGAGAGAGCCAGCCCATAGTTCTTATTGGGACATCTCCCTAGGCGAAGGAAAACTTTGATGTAACACCTGCGGCACACTAGCAACCGATGATGTTGATGTCCTCTTCTTTCCGAATCATTGCTCGTGTTGCTCAGAGAGTGGGAGTGGCTCTATGAATCGTCTTTCTTCACGTTAAAAATTCCATGTACAAGCAGTGGGCGATCTTACTAGTTGGTAATTATGGCTAGCCATAGCCTTAAAAACATGACTATCATGATGGATCATAATCGTATTATAGACATTGGTAATAGGGATTCATGGTAATCGAATTCCCAAAAACGTACCTAATGTTGTGATTGGTCATGGCTGTCGAATCAGAGGAAGAAATTGCATGTCATTAGCTGGGTTTAAGAGTCATGTCCGATGAATCTTTGCGGCATGTTGTGTGATAACCATGCTCGATAACGAGAAGGCTGCCATATATATGTGTGTGTGTGTGTGTGTGTGTGAGAGAGAGAGAGAGAGAGAGAGAGAAAGAAAGAGAGAGAGCACCACTATCTTTAACGTTTCAACGTTGCTTTATTGCATTTCACACTCCACACATTTATAGAATTGTTATTAGTCTGAATCTTCCTTCGCGGAAGGATACAATGTAATTATTTATGAGTTTGGTTTGATCAGGAACACAGTTCCTTAAGGGGCATTTGAACTCGTAAATAATGTTGGCTCTTTGTAATTTTGATTTTGCGCGTGTGTTGTTATTTTTCATGATAAGGTTAGCTGTTTAAATTTTTTATTATAGATAATTTAATTTTCTTGTTCAAGTCGACTGGAATTATATATTTCTTTATGAGATTTCTAAGACAAAGTTCGTCTTGCTTATTGTTAACATGTATTTGGCTTTTGTAAATGTTAATATTATTGTTTTTATCTGTGTTCAGTATCGCTATTAGTTACATTAGAAAGAAATAGTCTAATCTGGTGGTCGATGAGGTAGTTAGGAAAACCATTGTTAGCTAGCGTCTGTTTTACATTATTGAGTTCTTTTAATGAAACGGGGATGAGAGGATGAATTCTCGTGTACTCTTTTTAGGAAATTTTCTATGACTACTACTTTTTATTTAAGTGGAAATTAACTCTTAAAATTAAGGTGTCAAGAGTTTTTGCTAGTGAGTTTTTTGTGGCGAATGTACTATTCTACGAGAACGTATAAGAATTGGAGTTTAATTTTTGACTAAGTTCATAGGTAAAGTTAAGGACAGATTTTTTCTGATGTTTTGAGATTATTAATTTCTTGTTTGTTTTTTTTGCTAAAATAAACATATTGTCTACATAGCGAACATATATTTTGGGGTTTAGTGACTTGTTTAAATAACGTGATTTCTATGTGGACATGTAATAGTTGGAGAAGCACGGGTCGAGAGGTGTTCCCATACTAACACCATTAGTTTGGGTGAAGATATTGCCATTATGGTCGTAGAAAAAGACTTTAGTTGTGCAGGTATGCAATAATTTTTTAAGGATATTTGGTTTGATGGATGGACGTGGAATGGAATTATGTCGATCGTTTGATCGACTGGAACATTTTCAACGGCGACTGACGCTAAAATACTTTGGGTTGGTTGCATATTTTTTAGAATTTGAAGGAATTCGTGAGTTGATGTGTTGATATAACTGGTTGGTACTAATGATATCGTTAAGGAAATTTGAGGATTCGTAGATATAGGTGTTAGGAACTATGAAACGATGAATCTTAGTGGATATCCAGTTTTATGGATTTTTTTTATATTTCCGTATAGGTATCTTCTTTGCTAGTCTCCGATGATTTTGTGGATTTGCATAAAAAACCCCACACATTCAGTTAAAAATAAATAAAATAAAAGTCTCCCTTGATAATAATTAAAAGAATAGCCGAAAACGCTGGGATATACAGAACTTTTCGACAGTTTTTGCACACTTTGTGTCCAGAAAATAAAAATAAAACTTGTACGAACACAAGAGAAATTAAGTAAAAAGCCTGATTACAGAACCTTGTTAGTCGTCTTTAACCAAACACACACACACACACACACACACACACACACACACACACACACACACACACACACACACACACACATACATATATATATATATATATATATACTCGATTCTCCCGTCGAATTCGACGTATGAGGGTCAGGCAGATCAGTTCCTAGGAAACTGACAGCCCGACACCAGCACATGAGATTTGATTATGGTGAAGGTTTTGTGCAGAACCATCCACACTTTTTGAAGGGCCGAATACAGAGATACAAACGACTCTCCGCAGGTTTTGAATTCAGAGTTGTCCTTCTCCTAGACCAGTTGCCATCCAAGGCTATAGAACCCAGTCTGTCCTGCTATTTACCCATAGCTGGATGGAGAAGAAGAGGATTCACACCTTTCCCAAGGGTATTAGCACGTAAGTGAATGTAACTGGATTCGACTGAATTCGAACTCGGCTCTCAAGCCGCTATCCATTACTCCACCGTGCCTCCTCCTTTTGTGTGTGTATATATATATATATATATATATATATATATATATATATATATATATATATATATATATATATATATATATATATATATATATATATATATATATATATATATATATATACGTGGGCGTTCATGGATCTCCATAATTTCCTATCCCTTGTAGTTCTTAAAATATCTTTTTCCCTATATCTTCCAATTCTTGTTCTGCTAAACATTTGCACAATCTTATTAGCTAGGTTATGTGTTTCTTCCACCTGTCTCACTTGCTTTCAGTATATCCCGTGAGTGTCAAATTTTTCAACCCCTCTTCGTGCCATAGAAATTTTAACTCTCTCTTTGAGATGTTACTTATGAGTGGCCTTTTTGTTTATCCATTTTCTCGAAAGCTTCGTCGTTGGTAATACATTTTTATAATTCAGAGATGTTACATATCTTATATTTTTTATTTCATTTAGTCATAAGAAGTTCTCTAGAAATATATCGTAATACTAAAAGTTTTGAAAATATAATTGCCTGTAGCAGCCTTGTACAATGTTGGTCAGTGTTTAAAAAGTTACATATAGTCTGAATGCGCTTTCGTTGTATTCAGAATAAATGTCTTTTCACAAAATTTACAGTGATGTAATGGTTAAGAAGCTTGCCTGGCTAGAGCAATTACAATTGAATAGTGAGTGAGTGAGTGAGTGGGTGCCTTATACTCTCGGCCTTGTACCATATCTAAGCTATGCTTAGTAAAACACAATAAAAGAGGAAAAATTGTAAGTGGAGTGGAGATTGTGGAAAGGCAAGAAACAAAAAGTAAAACAAACAAAAAAAAAAACAATCTTCACCACAGTAAAAAAAATTCTAGATAAATTAAAAATTGTTTAGGTCAAACCAAACATAATAAATACAAAGTAATTTTATTGAAGAGATTTAGAAAATTTATTTTTCGTGATGGTTAAAGAGAAATAAATTGCTAGTAAAGTGAACTCGTAATTTATGCAAAAAGAGCAAACAGTTGTTTGATGATCTTATGCTCCCAGCGGAAGTGATTACAGGGCCGAGTTTTCTGGCTTCATTTTTTTTTATTCATTTAAAAAATTATATTGAGGTAAATTAAATATTTATGTAGTTATCTAATTTATGTTATTTTCAATTCTCTTATTTAGATGCTTTATTGTCGAGCTTGTGCTGGGATTGGGAAAAATACTTTACGTATTTAATTTCATTTACTAACGAACAATTTCGTTAATGAACAGGATTCCAGAATGAATTATGTTCATAGTATATAGAAATCCAACTCTATCTATCTATCTATCTATCTATCTATCTATCTATCTATCTATCTATCTATCTATCTATCTATCTATCTATCTATTTCACTCAGTTTTTCGTAGCTATATCATTCTGTTCGTATCACTCTTCTTAAAGGTTCGATAAATAGACATTTTTATTTTAAAAAAACGCACGTCAAAAGAAGGAATCTTATGAAGGAAAACATTTTAACAAAATTTTGAAAGAAGAGAAAACTAGAAACAGACTCGATAAAGGATTACTAGAAACAATGCAAAAGGAGACACTGTTCTACATTTCATCGTTGGGAATGAGTGAGAGTGAGAATGCTTAAATGAATGAGTGAGTGTTAACGAGCATGATTGAATGTTGAGCGAGTGCGTAAGTGTTGTTCACTTGTATGCAATTCTACTGTTGCGTAGGCTGAAGTGAGCAACTGAACGATTAAAATGAATGACTTGTATCAGATATATGATCAATACACGCTCACTGTTGAGACGGGCATGACATCATAACGGAAATATAGTAAATATAAATTATTTGACCATGACGTCAAAAGAAGAGAGAAACAGAGTGAATAAGTACGAGGTGGCGTGAAGAAAAAGTGAGTGGGTTTGGCAATGAGAGAATGAGTGAGGGAGGGAGAGACAGACGGATAGAGAGTAAAAGGATGAATTAAAACAGAATTGTGGAAAGGGAGTAGGAGTGTAAGTCAGAGTAAGAGATATACTTTCATGAACAACTGCATTTTTTATACCGATTCTATCTATCTATCTATCTATCTATCTATCTATCTATCTATCTATCTATCTATCTATCTATCTATCTATCTATCTATCTATGTTCGTGCCTACCTTTTGTGTCCATATGTTATGCACGCATACAAAGGGATGCTGGAAAATTCCTACCAAAACGCATTCTGATATTTAGTTAGATCAAGAATCCTTATTTTCTCATAACACATAACTACTACTACTACTACTACTACTACTACTACTCATAATCATAATGATGACAACGTTGATAATATGATGATTTATCCAATGCACACAAAAATTCTTTAAAAGACTTTCTTTCGTCTTAGAAGACTTGGCAAATACAAACAGTCAAAATAAAAAAAATAAATAACAGTAGTAGATAGAAGTAGTAGTAATTCAATTCAAGCTATACTGAATCTGTTAATGTTCATTTACACTACACTACAGTTTTATATGTGACTACATTAAGACATGGTGAACAGAAAACTACTACTACTACCACCACCACCACCACCATTATTATCATCATAAAAGAACAGCAACAACAATTTTGAAAGCATGTGGCACCTTACAGTTGTTTCTAATTAAGCATGTTACCGAAAAATGTCTTTGACGGTAGAATCTTGAGACACAAAGTTGGCTATATCATTGACGTATGCGGACGCCTTGGCTCGAACACTGCTTGAAAGATTTATTCTGTAATTTCTCCCCCACTGGAACGTTTCCAGCGTGCGCTGACACCTTCAATACACACACACACACACACACACACACACGCGCGCGCGCGCACGCACAAATGAGTGACTGAGAAAAAACTTGTCAAAACTCTTGTGCGATTCCAGAATATTACCGCCACTTTCCGTTCATGTACCACAAGACCCGGATTGTCGGCTAGATTACTAATCTAGCTGATGAATTCGTAGTTCGAATCTGAATGCCTCATCCACGAAGAAACGATAATTAAACTTCTTGAATTCTTTGGACAAATCTAAATTGATTAATGCTGCTTTTGTATGTTCTTCTTCTTACATGATCAAAGGCGGAAGATTCAAATTAATCTTAGCAAATTAATTACTTAATTAATTAATCTTTCGATCAATCCTCCAATAATGGCAATTTAAATAATTTCGTCAGGATATCGAACAATATTTAACTGTGGGTTAAGCAAAGTTATGACCACGTGATTATCAGCCACCCCATAATTATTTTATATTAAATTGTAATAACATCTCATATTATTTCCCGCTTAATTATTCACTGGTGAAACCATTTGTTGAACACAGAAAATATGAAATGAACAAAATTTACCACATCTTTAAGTAGAACTGATTTCCGTTCTCTCTAGTTCTATAATAAATGCCTTGTTTCTTACTTTCCCGCTTTGTTGGTATTCCTGTTCTTTAGTTCCAGTCTTTAAGAGCTCAGGCAACCGTTTGCTCCTTCAACCTCTTTTTAGTAAACTAGTAGAGGTTCCAATAAACTCTGAATTGGTTAAGCATATTACCTCGTAGACACTTCTTTTAGATGAGCAATGTGGCTTTCCCTTCTCAAGGTCAACTGTTGATGTGGTAACGATTATTGTTGAAAGAGTTTATCAAGCATTAGATAAGAATGGTGAAGCTCGGGTTGTTGCTTTGCATATCTCGAAGGCATTTGACGCGATTTCACGTGCTGGTCTTCTTCACAAGCTGAAAGGTCATGATATTTCCGGAAGAATTTTAAAATTAATTCAGTCTTTCTCATGAAATCACGAAAAATAAATTGTCTTGAATGGCTACACTTCCGGATCTTTTTGCATTAATGCAGGTGTCCCCCAGGGCTCTATCCTTGTACCTACGTTGTTTCTAATTTTCGTCAATGAACTTCCTGATGTTATCAGATCTCAACTCAGTATCTTTGCTGATGGCACAGCTATTTACTCTTGTCTTAACAGTAAGCCTGATAGGTTCGATATGGTCAAATTAGCAACTGATCTAAAAAATAACATACAGTGTGTTGTTAAAAGGGGCAAGGAATGGCTCGTTAATTTTAATGCATCCAAAACAAAAAATGCTCTCTTTTATTTGTACTACAGAACCTTTTTTTTGCATTCCATCATAATAACTGATGCTAACCTCCAAGAGAGTAACTTCTTGCCACTTCTCTGGTTCACGTTTTCCGTTCACATGAATTGGAAAGATTATATTGAATCAATTGCTAGGTCTACTGCTAGGAAAGTTGGTTCACTGTGTCATACTAGACTATTTTTCTTGCCAGAATATATCTTATACATTTATAAGTCTCTCATTCATCCATACATTGAATATTACTGTCACATTAGTTCTGCTACTTTTATTATGTATTTAAAGATTCTTGATAAAATATAAAGAATCTGCAATATTATTTGTCCTGACCTGGTTTCAGTCACTTACACCTCAATCGTTTTATCACCAATATAACATAGCTTCCCTCATTGAACCTTCTCAGGCTAATGCTTTCCGTTCACATGAATTGGAAAGATTATATTGAATCAATTGCTAGGTCTACTGCTAGGAAAGTTGGTTCACTGTGTCATACTAGACTATTTTTCTTGCCAGAATATATCTTATACATTTATAAGTCTCTCATTCATCCATACATTGAATATTACTGTCACCTTAGTTCTGCTACTTTTATTATGTATTTAAAGATTCTTGATAAAATATAAAGAATCTGCAATATTATTTGTCCTGACTTGGTTTCAGTCACTTACACCTCAATCGTTTTATCACCAATATAACATAGATTCCCTCATTGAACCTTCTCAGGCTAATGCTTTCCGTTCACATGAATTGGAAAGATTATATTGAATCAATTGCTAGGTCTACTGCTAGGAAAGTTGGTTCACTGTGTCATACTAGACTATTTTTCTTGCCGGAATATATCTTATACATTTATAAGTCTCTCATTCATCCATACATTGAATATTACTGTCACATTAGTTCTGCTACTTTTATTATGTATTTAAAGATTCTTGATAAAATATAAAGAATCTGCAATATTATTTGTCCTGACCTGGTTTCAGTCACTTACACCTCAATCGTTTTATCACCAATATAACATAGCTTCCCTCATTGAACCTTCTCAGGCTAATGCTTTCCGTTCACATGAATTGGAAAGATTATATTGAATCCATTGCTAGGTCTACTGCTAGGAAAGTTGGTTCAATGTGTCAGACTAGACTATTTTTCATTTATAAGTCTATCATTCGTCCATGCATTGAATATTACTGTCACATTAGTTCTGCTACTTTTATTTTGTATTTAAAGATTCTTAATAAAATATAAAGAATCTGCAATATTATTTGTCCTGACCTGACATCTTGGTTTCAGTCACTTACACCTCAATCGTTTTATCACCAATATAACATAGCTTCCCTCATTGAAACTTCTCAGGCTAATGCTTTCCACTGACATGAATTGGAAAGATTATATTGAATCAATTGCTAGGTCTACTGCTAGGAAAGTTGGTTCACTGTGTCGTGCTAGACTATTTTCTCACCAGAATCTATCTTAACACATTTATAAGTCTATCATTTGTCCGTGCATTGAATATTATTGCCACATCTAGTCTGATACTTATGCAATGTATTTAGACCTTCTTGGTAAAATCCAAAGAAGAATCTGCAATGTTATTGGTCCTGATCTGACAACTCGACCTCAGTTACTTTTCCACTGTTGTAATGTAGCTTGCCTGTGCTTTTTCCATAGATATTTTCATGATAATTTTTCTCATGATCTTTTCTCTTTGGTACCACGATTTTATGAATTTAAGCGCAGTACTAGATTGGCAGCTAGGTCTCATCATTTTACAGTTGAAATAGCTATATGTAATAATAGGTTTTTCTCTCGCACTTCTCACTTGTGGAACTCTATTCCAGTAAACTTTGGTTTTCAAAAATTTGAATCCCATGCCAATCGTAATTTTTGCTTTCCTTGAATAATGTACTTTTATTGTATTTCTCCTTAGTAGTATTTTTTCTTTTTCTCGTATCCTCTCACACGCAATAACCACTTGCGTCTTAGAGGCTTTATCACCTTGCCTAATGAGGAGGAAGTGATTGAAAAAAGAAAATGCAATTTTTGAATAAGTTGCTGCATATCCGGACCAAAATTGTACCCAAAGTTTATATTTTGGTTCTATTTTTGTTTTAGGGCTTTCGACTCTCTCAGCCATTATCAAAAAATAATATCAGTATCATCTCTAATAGTTATTGGTTACAAACTCTCATTTTTTGTGTGCTATATTTGTATCTGGAATTCAAATATACGTGCATCTTATAAGAGACACCATATGTAGGACAATTCCACAGAGCTTCCGAACAGTGAACGCGATTATTTTAATATTTTATGCCTATTTTATACGTACATTTTATACACATTTTTATATGCAGTTTCTTCTGCCTATTTTATACGTACATTTTATACACATTTTTATATGCAGTTTCTTCTGCCTATTTTATACGTACATTTTATACACATTTTTATATGCAGTTTCTTCTGCTGTACAGGATGGTCCGAAAGTCTTGTCACACCTACATAGTATAATTATAATTTTCTATTTGAGATGGCTGACACGAGCTCTTACAGTTCGGTAGAGGTAGTGGGTGTCAAGACTTTCGGACCATCCTGTATTTTATTTAATGCAGGTTTATTCATTTTGGCTACTACACACGCAAACACACGCACACAACACACACAAACACGCGCATACACAAATATACACACAGGTTTATTCTTTTTGGCTACGACACACGCACATACACAAACACACACACACATATAGGCACACACACTTTCGAATTATTATATTTGTTTTCTCTTTCAATTAAAGTAGAATTTTTTAAATCAAAATTATTTTAATTTAAAAATGCTACTCTAATTAAAAACGAAAGTTATTTGTTCAGTCGAAAGTGTATAGAAAATGCTTTAATTGCAAGATCATCTAAAGTAAATTTGCGTCTAGGTTTTTTTAATATCTCTCCTTCCTTTATAGCTTTTCTATTATGACAATGTGGAATTATTAATAGCATTAGTGATAAAACAACGAAAACAAAAAAACAGGAAAATTAAAGAGACTAAATGAAATTGATTAGACTGTATATTACACTGAACCCACTTTTTTTTAAAAAAAAAGAAAGAAAAAGTTTAAAAGTTTTCAACATTAGGTGCAAATGTAGGCATATCAACATAAATATTACTTAAAGTCCTAAAAAACTAACAGTGTCTCAAAAAAAAAAATGTTCCACTTTATCTTTGAATATCCTAACACACACACACACACACACACACACACACACACACACACACACACACACACACACACACACACACACATTGTCAACTCGTCTAGTAGAAGGACATCTCTGAATTGAAAACCTGAGGGGGGGTCGTTTGGGGACCTTGTGGCACGTAGGGCACCAGGTCTTCGTATTCGGACCTTCAAAAAGTGTAGATGGTTCTGCACAAAGCCTTCACCACTATAATCAAATCACATGTGCTGGTGCCTGGGTGTCGGTTTCCTAGGATCTGATCTGCTTGACCCTTAAGCGTCGAATACGACGGAAGAGTCGAATATATATATATACTAGCAGTACAGCCCGGCTTTGCCCGGGGATGTAACAGTAAGAGATAGATCAAGTATCGACCATCATAGAGACTGAAAAATAAAATTGACAAAGATTATTGCTTAAGGTTGACGGATACGCATGTCTTAATTATTTTTTTTTGTTTTGTTTTGTTTTTTTTTTGTTTTTTTTTACGAATTGGTCAAACTCAAACAAAAACATTGTTTTTAATCGTTATGAGTCTACCGATTGAATAGAATTTTATTATAAACAATTGTCTTGTAAATGGAATTTTTAAAGCATTCTGAATGTAAAAATAAAGAAAAAAGTGTGCAAGACAATAAGAAACACTACCTGCCAAAAAAAAAAGTGAAGTTTTTTGAAATCGGTTGAAAAATGTAGGAAATCCGATCCCATATATAAACGCACACACACACACACACACACACACACACACACACACACACACACACACACACACACACACACAAACCTGGGTTTTATAATTAGTATAACTCGATATGAGTTGTCCCCCTTTCATTCTGGCAACAGAATCGTGTTTTATCGTGTTTTCAAATTGATTTCGTGCAAAAACAATTGTGCTTTTCCAATTTTTGACGCTGTCAGAACTACCGCAAGATAATTTTACGCAGTACTGTGAAGCTTTGTTGAAATCGGTTGAAAAATGTAGGAAATCCGATCCATTATATAAACGTACAGACACACACACACAATCTGCATTTTATAAGAAGTAATATATATATATATATATATATATGTATGTGTGTGTGTGTGTGTGTGTGTGTGTACTCTGCATTTGAATACGTATTTCATTAAGAAAGTCTATTTTGTTGTGTTTTATTGTATTTTTGTTTTTTGCGAATAAGGGATTTCTTTTTTTGCATGTAAATATTGTCCAGTCATTGCTCAATCTGTGCACTTTCGGCATCTTCAAGTATTTTGGTTGCACTGTTAATAAATATCTAAAAGTTGCTCATGTGTATGTATGCATGTATGTTTATATATATATTTAATCTTGTAGGTTGTCATTTGTCAAAATTTAGTGCAATTCCTGAACATATACATGAACATATGACAAATATGCAAAATAATATGAACGTGAGGACAATATGCAATGCCGGTGTCTCTATGACAGTCCGATATTATGTTCCACTTCGTTCTGGCAATTCCTTCGGCGACGCTGGTGCCAAGCTGTATTGGCCGTTCTGCCTTTCCATTGGAAAACATCGGTGGCGTGGAGATGGGAGACGCGCTGCATAGGCAACCGCTGATCTCTCATAAAGCATTGCCCAGGCCTCATGTGTGCAGCAGCACCTCCAGCAGTTGAAGTATAACTCCCTGGGCAGATCCAAGGTTTCTTGAGACCAACAGATGTCGCATACACATACACACTACACTGGCAAATATTTAAAAGTTAGATATGGAGGAAAAAGATAGAAATTCGTTTCCTACAGGATGTAGGCCCTACCCCAGACTATCAGGCATGGGATTAATGGATCTTACCCTACCATGCTAGACCATGAGATGTTAGCACGGGAATTACAATCAGAGGTATCAGTCTGTTAGACTGTCAACTGAAGATGAAAGATTACAAATATCTTATTATTTAAGTAGGGAGAGTAAGTAAGTTCATGCCTTGTCTTCTGTTTGTTAAGTACCGAAAAAGAGAAGGGACCAGTATCAGATACGAGGAATCAAGTAACATCAAACCCACTAACCAACATTGGATTTGGGAGAAGCAACTTTACCTATCATTATTATCTCAATGTCGCAGCATAATGACAAACGTAAGTGAAATGTGAATGAATGAATATACAGGTAATCTATTTTTCCATAATTATGTTGGTTCATTAAACGCATTATTAACATTGACAAATCTTCTTCTATGCGTCGTGTTCCTTCACGAAGTAAGCGAACATGGCTCTCCACAATTTCCTGTCTTTTATTTGCTCTTTATATATATATTTTTGATCTCTTCTAAACCTTGCTCTGTCATTCATTTACTCAAACTCTCTGCGTAGGTTATGAATGGTTTTCTCACTTTCTTGTCATCAGTATGCCCTGTGAGTATCAAATTTTCCAAGCCATCTTTCCACATTATGTGCTTCAGTTGTACTTTTTCTTTTCATTTTCCTTCGTCATTGCTCATATGTTTAGTCCAACATCCTTCTGTAGAACCACATTTCTGTTGATTCAAGTTTCTTTTTTATCTGTCATATAGGAGGACTGATATTACATAACAGGTCAGTAGTCTTTCTTTGTTTTTAACGATTTTTTTCGGTTTCTTAATGCTTAGCTTGACTTTTGGAAGGTATTACTGACTAATGAATTAACGACTAGTCTATTTTATTCTCTGTGAGGCATTTTTTTTTACTTTGCCGATCATTTGGACAAATTATAATTTATCGTTCGAAAATTAGCCTCGTCATTTTCAATACGTGAACGAAAGCCAGAAGCAACAGGCATCTTTGGCCAGGTGGGTGGCACAGATTGATAAAATGTGAGAAGTCCTTCAAAGTGATTTAAAATGTTCCAATAATATCTTCAGCGCCATTATCCGCCATATTGAAGCGATTAGAATCCTAATCTCTGTAATTACGGGTATCAATTTTGATCTTTACCAAGTGCTCATCAAAAGTGTCTTTCAAGTGCTTTGATAGTTCTCGATTCTCTCTTTGAATCGTTTTCGGCTTTTTCTTATTAAAGAGTACTTACGTCAACAGAAATTTACAAGCGTATGCGTTTTCATATGCCGTTATGATTTATGCAGAATGGCGACTTAAAATAAAATATATATATATATATATATATATATATATATATATATATATATATATATATATATATATATATATATATATATATATATGTGTGTGTGTGTATAAGTGGACACTGAAATAAGTACCAAGCGGCGATAGTCTAGTTCATGAAATAATCTGTCGACGTCCTCAGTGGCCACATTACGGGTGGACCGAATTATTACAAATAAGTTTTGTTTACGAAACTCTGGAGTCGAGATGATTCCTATACACACACACACACACACACACACACACACACACACACACACACACACACACAGACACACAGACAGACACACAGACACACACACACATATGTAGACACACATATATGTACACACACACACATATATATGTGTACACACACGCACTCATATATATATACGTACAATGTATGTAAAATGGATTATATGAAAACCAGTGTTGCCTACGTTTCGCCCAATAAGAACACCATCAGAATAATTGAAAAAATATAGAAATATCGTTATCATGGCAATCTCGCTGTGGTTAATTTAAAAATCTTTTTAAAGTTAACGGTTAATAAAATCAAACGTATTTGGGAATTTGTGAGTAAAATAGATAATTTTATATTATATATATATATATATATATATATATATATATATATATATATATATATATATATATTTGGTTGGATTGATGTGAGTTTGTGACCCTGGGTTTCACGCTTTTGCGATCGTCATACACTTTTCACATTTTTTCACACACACACATACACACACACACACACACACACACATATATATATATATATTTCACATATATATATTTCACATATATATATATATTTCACACACACACACACACACACACATATATATATATTTCACATATATATATTTCACATATATATATATATATATTTCACACACACACACACACACATATATATATATATTTCATATATATATATTTCACATATATATATATATATATATTCACACACACACACACACATATATATATATATATATTTCACATATATATATATATTTCATATATATATATATATTTCACACACACACACACACACACACACACACACACACACACACACACACACACACACACACACATATATATATATGTCGGAATGAAAAATCGGAGTTCTGAATTCGAATTCCAGTCGAGTTCGTTGCATTCATTCATATTTATATACCCCTGAGAAAGGTATGAATCCATCTCTCTGCCTTCTCTAAGGTATGGTTTAAATAGTAACTGGGAATTTTAGTCTAGGTCGTCAACCTCTCTTAGAGAAGGACAACTCTGAATTAAAATATTCAGTGGAATCGTTTGAAGATATTGTAGCAAACTATGTTCTGTTCTTCCGACAAGTGTGGTTGGTTCTGCACAAGTCGTCAACACTATAATCAAATCATGTCTGTGTGTGATACGGGTTTCCTGGTAAGTGTTATTTTTTCATGTTGTAGAAATTGATAGTCAGATGGGATCAAATCAGGAGAATAAGGAGGGTGATCAAACGGTTCAAAGACAGTCACGTGCAGCAATTATTGAAACCAAAGACGTATTTATTGGAGTACTCTCATGATCAAACACGATCACTTTTGACAGTTTTCCTTCGTAACTGCCTCAGCAAGTTTGCATATCCATTGATGGTGGGAGCCTTTTGAAGATAATCAATAAACATAATGCTTTTTGCAATTCAAAATACTGAGACCATCAGCTTCCCTGCAGATAAAGTCTTACATTTAATTTCAGTTGTCTTACCTTAATGTTATTACCAATTTTAAGAATATATATTCTTAGACTTATTTGAATTATTCTTTATTCTCTGATCATTACTTTTGTTTGATTACTGTTCATTTTAAAATCTGCCGTTAAACTTTCTATATTTAGATCATTTAGCAAATCATTCTCAATTTCCAGCCTCAGTAGAGTTCAAAAACGTTAGCGGGGCCTTTTGGGTGATGTCTTATTTTCAATCTTTCACAGAGGAAACATTGCTAATCTCTCGCTATTCTATTGCTATTTTCATTGTAGATGTTTGGGCGAACTACATTACTTGATTCCACCAGTTGAAACCATCACAGCTAGGATCTATCATACCACGTACACCGAGCCGACTCATCCTCATTAACTACATATTCCATTAGTTCAAAGTTTAGACTGTTTTTTTCCTACAACTGTTACAATGTTCGACAAACTTCCGAGCGGATACTTCCTCGTTCACTAGCTTAACCTCTTCAAGGTCAACCGTAAAGCGGTGATCAGGGCTGAATGGGTTATATAAAGGGTTCAAATTCCCTTTACAGGTTACTCGGATCGATAGACAATGAATGAAAGCCGAAGAATAAATCACGCGAAATGTTGTGATAATAAAGACAATGACGAAGGCATTAGTTCTAATGTAAATAGTAATAACTCATCATTCCAAAAATCCAGAGAGAAATTATATCTTCATGAACGTTATTTGTTTAACGTCCAAGCGTTATCATGCTTAAAATCTGTCTACTCGCCATTGCTTGTGGTAGGGTGTTTTAACCTTCATCTTCATCATCTTGCGGCCTCAGCCGAGATTGAACTCACTACACCTTTCCAGTATTCCTTATCTGTCATAGCTAATACTTGGTGTAGTTCATAATCTTGTCAAATAGCTGAATTCTTGATGCTTTACTAGGGTTATCAAGGATGTTTTTATCGTGACACCATCACTAAATGGATTGCCAACCAAGGCTCAGAGAGACTCCATTCACCCTCACCTAAGATCTTTCACCGAATGCCACAAGGTTCCCAAACGACCCTCCGCAGGTTTTGAATTCAGAGTTTTCCTTCTCCTAGACCAGTTGCCATCCAAGGCTATAGAACCTAGTCTGTCCTGCTATTTTACCCATAATGTAATGGATTCGACTGGAATTCGAACTCGGCTCTGCGATTCCTCAATCCAAGCCGCTATCCACTACTCCACCGTGCCTCCTCATAACCTTAGACGATAATTCAGCAAGAGTGTCACGGTACATATTCATTTCGTTTTGTCATCTTGTTTTCCGGAAGATATTGACAAAGTAAAACAAATGACTGCCTCTAATTTCTGGTGGGCTTGATGTATTGGTTACCACTTATCACTGCCAGGTATCTATCCACTCTTAGCACCCGTTATATCTCATCTTAATGAGTTGAAACATGGATATGCATGAACTTGAAACATACTAAATTAAAGATCCAAATTCGCCAAAGACCTGATGACTCATAGCGGTGTGTGTGTGACAGCGAGTCTATCGGAAAGCAACAAATACAGTTTCTGATAACTATGGTTGATAAAAGTAATTAACGTAGAGAGGGAAGAGGATTTTACAAGTTGTAATAATTACAGGAATCTACGTTAAAATTAAGGGAAAGCAAGTATCGATAAAATCGAACATGTAGCGAATGAGAAACGGGTTCTCAGGAAGACTAGTTTTAAGGCGTCGTCGTTAAAAGTATATAAAATCTACATAGAGTTTGAAAATAAGGATGAAAAAGGGGAAATATCTAAGACGTTTTGAGATGATTTTGACAATTTTGAGATGATTTCTCTTTGTTATTTCGGTTTGCTCTTGATTTGGCAGCTCTAGAAGTCCATCTTATTTAAGTCTACGTCCTTGGTATGACGATAAACTACATCCGCGTCCTGGGTATGGCGATAAACTACATCCGCGTCCTGGGTATGACGATAAACTATATCTGCGCCTTGGGTATGACGATAAACTACATCCGCATCCTGGGTAAGACGATAAACTACATCCGCGTCCTGGGTAAGACGATAAACTACATCCGCGTCCTGGGTATGACGATAAACTACATCTGCGTCCTGGGTATGGCGATAAACTATATCCGCGTCCTGGGTATGACGATAAACTATATCTGCGTCTTGGGTATGACGATAAACTACATCCGCGTCCTGGGTAAGACGATAAACTACATCTGCGTCCTTGGTGTGTCGATAAACTACATCCGCGTCCTGGGTATGACGATAAACTACATCTGCGTCCTGGGTATGACGATAAACTACATCCGCTTCCTGGGTATGACGATAAACTACATCTGCGTCCTGGGTATGACGATAAACTACATCCGCGTCCTGGGTATGACGATAAACTACCTCCGCGTCCTGGGTATGACGATAAACTATATCTGCGTCTTGGGTATGACGATAAACTACATCCGCGTCCTGGGTATGACGATAAACTACATCCGCGTCATTGGTGTGTCGATAAACTACATCCGCGTCCTGGGTATGACGATAAACTACATCTGCGTCCTGGGTATGACGATAAACTACATCCGCGTCCTGGGTAAGACGATAAACTACATCCGCGTCCTGGGTATGACGATAAACTATATCTGCGTCTTGGGTATGACGATAAACTACATCCGCGTCCTGGGTATGACGATAAACTACACCCGCGTCCTTGGTGTGTCGATAAACTACATCCGCGTCCTGGGTATGACGATAAACTACATCTGCGTCCTGGGTATGACGATAAACTACATCCGCATCCTTGGTGTGTCGATAAACTACATCTGCGTCCTGGGTATGACGATAAACTACATCCGCGTCCTGGGTATGACGATAAACTACGTCCAAAGCAAGGCCTCTGATGATACGTTTTTGATAAAATAATGTTGCCAGCTGTACGTTTTTGAAAAAATAATGTTGCCAGCAGTACGTTTTTGAAAAAAATAATGTTGCCAGCTATACGATTTTGAAAAAATATTACCAGCTATACATTTTTGAGGAAAAAATATTATCAGAAATAGATTTTAGACAAAACAAAAATATTACCACGAAAAAAAAGTTGTCGGCATTAAATGACCCATTGAGGTTGATATGCCGTAAAACAAACCAAACCAAACCAATCAATTAAGTCTATTTGACAATTTAAAAAAAAAACGACTGTAAATTTGAGATGATGAGTTTTAGTATGACTATTTGACCATTTAAAAGACAAGAGTATATTTGAGAAGATTTCTCTGATATAGTATTTCTGATCATTTAAAAGGCGACTGTATATTAGAGATGTTTGCACAACTCTAACAGGACCATGTGTCCATTTAAAAGATAACTCTAAATTTGAGAAAATTTATCAGCATAAGTACGTAACATTAAAAACGACTGTAATTTTGAGATGATTCTACAATTCTAGCAGGTCCATCTGACGATTTAAAAAATGACTGTAAATTTGAGATTATTTCACAGCCTAGCAGATACATCTGACCATTTTAAAACTTTCGTAAATCTGAGATGATTCCACCGTTCTAGCAGGTACCACTGACCATTTAAAGAAGACTGTAAATTTGAGATGATTTCAGTCTTCTAGCAGGTCCATCCGACCATTTAAAAAAGACTGAAAATTCGAGATCATTTATATCTCTAGCAGCTCCATCTGTCACCCGAAAAGACGTCTGTAATTTTGAAATGATTAGAGGCTTCTAGCAGGTACATCTGATCATTTCACAGCTCTTAGCAGGTTCATCTGTCCATTTAAAGAAGAATGTACACTTGAGATGTTTTCTCAGCTCTATTTGACCATTTAAAACGACTGTATATTTGAGATAATTTCACAGATCTAGTAAGTCCATCTAACCACTTAAGAGAGGACTGTAAACTTGAGATGATTTCACGGCACTAGCAGGTTCATCTGACCATTTAAAGACAACTGTCAATTTAACATGATTTGACTGCTACAGCGGGACCATTTGACCATTAAAAAACGACTGAATATTTAAGATTATTTCACAGTTCTAGCAGCTCTGCCTTGCCATTTGAAAAACGACTGTAAATTTGAGATATTTCCACAGCTGTAGCAGATATATTTGAAAGTTTAAAGAAGACTGTAAATTCGAGTTGATTTTACGGTTCTAACAGGTTCGTCTGCCTTTAAATTGAGGTAAGTCCGCGCAGTCAACTTAATTTGTATTTAAATATTGTGTTAAAATTTAAGTTAACTTCAGCAAGAATTGGTTATGTTATTAGATTACAAAGTGATGTCAAATTTGGTGGGACACCCATGAATATATATATATATATATATATATATATATATATATATATATATATATGAAGAAAAATATAGTTTTAAGATGTGCTATATTGATGGGATAAAGTGCTCAATATCAGATATATTAGCCGACTTTTCAAGGCAAACACAAAATGAATTTATTAAAACACATTGCACGAAACGTGTCGGCTAATATACTTTTTGTTGTGTATGATACACCTAATTTACATAAGTGGAGTACCGACCATATAAATATGGGTTGGTACCGGAAGACGACGGAAGATTAAGAGATCGAATCCAGAGACTCTGCCCGACTGCGACTTAGTCAACCCATTCTGCAGGAACAGTCTTCCCAAGAATATACCAAAACTACCTGTAAATATTGTGTACCTTTTTTCATTGTTTCAATACATTTTGTTACGTACATTTTGTGTTGTATTATTATTATTCCATGCTTATTCAAGCTTCAACACTTTTCCAGTTGTCTTTTTCTACAGGTTAACTCTGAGAAATTTTTCATATATATATATAAATATATATATATTATGAAATGGACAAAGTCCGACAATTATTTTAAGACATTTTATGTTTATATATTCTTTTTTTATAGATCGCCGATGGTCGCTGGTGGACGCAGCTGGTGGTCGCTGTTGATCGCTGCTGGTTGTCGCTGGTACGGGTACTATCCAATTATCCTATCAGATTGAAATTTTCAGCATATTTCTGTTCAGAAGTATGATGCTTTTGACTCTAATGTCATCCGCTGCGTTATATTTCTTTTATAATCACATTTGAGCTGAATCTCTACAGTCTCAAAGATCAAATGGAAGACCTAACAAATTTATGTCGAGAAGATTTGCTGCATCTGTAAGTTTAAAACGACTTCTTTTGTCTGAATAAATTATGTTCATCACTAAAACCCTTGTTTCAGCCTCCGTAGAACTTACAGTAATGATATTAGCTATTTAGCTGTTATTGGCTATTAATATATAAGATTATTTTCGGATAATCCTACAATCGGTTCACTAAGTTTTTTATAATTTTAAGAATCGGTTTGCGCAAACTGGTGTCACTACTGTACACACACACACACACACACACACACACACACACACACACACACACACACACACACACACACACACATATATATATATATATATATTAAATATGTCAAATAAAACATTCCTTTAAAAGAACTTTTCAATATTGAGAGTGTGACGAAGCCAGTAAAATGCCATACTCTTCTCTGAAGCAGAATTAACACAATTCAGTTCATTTAAAATTTAAGCACGTCTTTACCAATTAGAATAACCGCGTTGTTATATCTGCTCTTATGTTGAGAGGAAGTTCACTCTGTATGTGGAAATAAAGTGAACGTTGATGGTATTAATTTAATTAACAGTGGGCGATTTTGGATGTACAAGAACAATATTGATTTCAATTCTATGACTTGAATTCGAGTTTGCTACTTAACGAAACTGTATCTCAAGCAAACGAGAAAGGATACACAGCAGAAGTTTCCGCTTTTTTTCTTATTTTTTTTACAATGATTTTCACCCTGTGCAAAACCCAAGAGCCAAGATGGTTACAGAGTAAGAGGCACAATTTATAGGGATAACGGTTAACCCTAGTCTTGAATAGGTTAAGATTTTAGTGATGTGAGTAGCATTCCACAGAGCAAAGGTTCATGGGAAGAAGTTGCTAGAGTAGAGTGAAATCTTATCGATGGCATACGAAGGGAATGAAGGAGGTTCGTTACAATGTCCGTAACCTGGTGGGTCTTAGACGTTAAGGTTAGAACTAGTGGAATTAAGGAATGTAGTTGTACACATTGATGAATGGGAGTATAGATGTTACGGCTATTAGTGCTGGATTGATTATTTCACCTAAAAGTTGTTGAATTTCCTCCGTTGCTGAAATAAATAGACAGAAAAAAGACAGAAGGATACGGAGACAATGGAGGAACTGTTTAGGACTGATTTTATTTCTTTCTTTTGGATTCCAACGACCACTTGTTGGGGAGTTTCCTCCCAAAACAGTTGGCACGTATTCACCAGTCAAAGGTCCAACAGAGAAAGATCTAGCGTCTCCTCTTTTAAGCGTCTGCTCTTTTTGAGCGTCTGCTCTTTTTAAACGTCTGCTCTTTTTATTCTTTATTTTTGCACATGCGTAATTTGTCTTTCCTGTCAGAGGACTATCGGGAGATTTTAATGTTTATTTTATTTTTTTGTACTTTTATTTAATTTTGTATTTTATTTTATTCCCACAGGAGATTGTTTTCGACTATTTAAGTTTTATATAAGATGCTAGTTTTATATAAAATAGCAGAGGTTCTTTGTATCAAATTATATCTATTTTTGATAATCATTGTAAGATAATTTTATGAATTCGTTCATTACTCTAGCAAGACGATTCTGAACAAATATACACAAAACGTATCAGGAAATATTGGTCAGGAAATAAAAATTAGTTAAATTTACAAAATTCTTAATGTTTAACGAATAAATGAAAAGAAGACAGCGCCTTGTATATACTGAGACTTTGATATTGATTAACAGATACTAGCTATGCCACATCAAGAATCGTATTATCTTTAATCAAACTAATTAAATGTTCACAATAAATAAAACATAAGTATTTTCAGTGTAACCCGGAAAAGAATCCGGTGTTAAGAAACAAACACAGCTGCATTAAAGTTTGCGTTCAGATCGAAATGTTTTCGTATGTTCAAGCAAAGTGCTGAACATGTTCAATGTAGCTTAAATTCAGTAACTGAATAAGGAAAGATATCTTCAGCAAGAGATAGCTATCAATAGTAAAATAATAATAATAAAAATACAAAACAAAACAATCAATACATCTAATAATGATTGCTGTATCACATTTCCAAGACATCTGACCGATGTAGTTGTCCCTTGAAGTGTTAGTTTATTCAGGAAGAAAGGCCGGTGTGGGTTGTAAGGGATGAAAATAAATGTACATTCAAGTCGAAGCGATCAAAGAAAGGGATATTGAACAGACAAGGATGGTACACTGTTTGCCGGACAGGCGATTCCGAACAGTTGAAGCAGATAAATGTCCAGAGAATCGTCGAACAATTAATATCCTGTTGAAGGTGAATACAAGTTGTTGGAAGACGATTCAAGAATTATTTGTAGTATCAGACAGTGATATTCGTTCCAAATAGGAGAGTAGATAAAATACTGACGAATAAATAAGAATGCCGAATCAAACTCGAAAAAGATGACGAAATAAATGAATGAGTTACGTAATGGTGGTAAAAACACGAACACAAAGGAAACATATAAAAATAAAAAATTACTAGAAAGAAACTTGTTAAAAAAAATAAAGGATTTCTTTTATTTCCTTTTTTTTTTCCTTTTTTAAGCGTTTCACCCCAAACAAAGCGGGAAGCCACTAGCACTCAAGGGGCTACAGAGAGTTGGAGCAGGAGCAAAGAGGAGTGATAGAGGAAAGGATGAAAAGAAGGATAGGGGATAGATCAAGACATCGAGAGACGTCGATTGAGATTGCATTTGAATAGTTGGAGATTATAGCTATCAGGGAAACAGGAAAAGCGGCGGGAGTTCCACAGGCGAGAGGTGCAAGACATGAAGCTATTGGAGTAGAAGTGACGGCTACATTTAACAGTTTCGACAGTGAAAGGGTGAGAGTGAGCTGCCAGCCTAGTAGGACGCTTAAATTCATGAAGTCTGGGAACCAGCGAAAGCAGCTCATCGGAGCAGTTACCATGAAAGTATTTCCAAAAAGACAAAGGGAGGCGACGGCACGTCTGTGTCAGACGAGATGTCAGATCAGGGCCAATTACATTGGATATCGGTCTCTGTCACTTGAGACAAACAGAAGGGGCTCCAGACCATATATGGCAGCAATACTCCATGCAAGGGCAAATGGTTGATTTGTAGATTTGAAGGATCAACTCCGGGGAGAAAAAATTTCCTGGCGCGGCACAGAGAGCCAACTTCTTATTATTATGATATTTTCTGATATTGATTTATTTTCACACTGATCATTTTTGGAACCTAAGATACAGCAAGTCTGTAATATTCTTCTCAGCATATAAATAAGAAGATTGTTGACCTGTTGCGTAATATCAAGTCTCCTATATTATAGTGAATGTTGGGCAATCTATACACAAAAGAATGGAAAACTGGAGACAACAGCAAAGTTTTTCTACAGAAGCATGCTGAGAATTACATGAACAAAGCACGTAAACAACAGCACATAAAACCGCAGTACTTTGTCAGTTATTTTTAATGAAACTTATATTTATATCTCTCGTCTTAGACCTTCCTGTTCTTCTCTCGTCTGTTACCCCTCCCTATAGCTTTCATTTACTCTCGCATTCGTCCCACACTCTCATACAGACATCCTCACTAAATTTTATTTTTTTTATTCCCGGAGTTATTTTTTCTGATTTCTTTTTGAATTTGTAGGTCTGATGAATTGGATCGTATTTATGATTCCAATGAAATAAATTATGACCATGGAGTACTAGTGTTTAAGCCTTTTTATATATATATATATATATATATATATATATATATATATATGTATGTGTGTGTGTGTGTGTGTGTGTGTGTGTGTGTGTTGTTTTCAATATTTTTAAAAGTTTGTTATATTATTTAAATAGAAAAGGATAATTGTCGTATGAATAATTATGTACCTCATTAGAATGAACTCTCTCGGTTCCGAAGAAAACAAACCTTCATTAAATCATATAGACTGACGCTAAAGAAACACAAAGAATTTTACCGAATAGTAAGAATTACATCAATTAAACGATTTTTAACAGCAGCAACAACAGAAATGGATAGCACATGTAACTAGAAGGGAAAATAATGATATAAACAAGATGTTAAATTTCTACACTACTGTAAAACAAAAGGTTAGGAAGGAGGAAACTCCCATCGCCACTTGAAAGAGCAATAACAGTTAGTGGACTTCAGATGACTATTTTCCTGTGAAACCGTTTTGAAATAATTTTTTAATAAAATCCAACCAGCAATTACATTAACAATTCTATCAATGAATGCCGAATATTTTCCTATATGGAATCGTTTAATCTCACCACTACAATTACCATAAGGGACACATACTCTATATAAATTTATATATGATAACTTATACGACACAAATTAGAAAAACGTATAAAAATTAAGCAGTCAGATATTGTTCGTTGATTACGATATACCTTGCCAAAATTAAATCTTACTTTCTAAGTATATATATATATATGTTAGCTCTATCTCTGATATTGAGCGCTTTCTAATAAGTACCGCGCATATAATATATAAATAATTATACATATATATATTTATTTATATACACTTTTCACACACACACACACACACACACACACACACACACACATATATATATATATATATTTGGTTGGATAGATGTGAGTTTGTGACCCTGGCTTGAAAATAAAGCACTTCATGATAACAATCTTCAACAATCTGGGTTTCTCTTATCAGTTTCTGGGGTATGTTTACACACGTTTTCCATTTTCCATGCTTGGATACATTTTTTTTAAGGACCCCGTGATCTATGAATTATTTTCATGCTGTATGATGATCTTTGTTGACGTGTATATAAGATTAAAACTCAGGCCCATTTTCTATTCGTTCTTCCTTGATCTTTTCTTAGATATATTTTCTATTTCAATCAACCCCATATTTACATTGTATACACTTTGGTTCGATTTAGATTAGCCTTCGATTTTTATTAATATTCATTGATTTCGACGCTAATTTATACCGAGAGTAGAAACATATGATATTCCGCACTTCGTAAATAACCACGTCTCTGTTTGATATACTCGTCGGAAAACTTGAATTCACATCTTAATTTAATTAAAATTTTCAAACCGTTGCTAGCACTCTTTTAACTTGTTTATAAGATGATTATCGAAAGGCCTTAGATGTCAAATTTATTCGATTTAGAATTTTTTAAATCGACTGCAGCGGTAACGTCTTTATTTAGATTTAATTCGAATGTTATTAATATCGATTGATGTATTGTTGACGTTCGATTTCTTACTCACAAAGAATCCCGATTTTTCTATGGAGTTTTACGGTGAAAATTGACAATGACGACGACATTATATCTTAGAAAATACAATTCATTTATTTATTTACCTGAAATATACAATGAAAGTTTTTTACTTCAAGCAAAGATTTAAGTAAAATTTTCAGATTATTTCTAGCATTCATTTCTCTTGCATATAACTTGATTAGAGCCTAATATATAGATATATCTACAATTTATATTCGGCAATCACGAAATGTACTTCGTTAATTAAAAGCCAAACCTGAAGTTTTAATTTCATTAAAATTATAGGATGGATACTTGCTTGTCTGGTCTCCTTTCAAGACATTACGTGAAAAAGAAATGTGGTTCTACAGAAGGATACTGAGAATACCATTAACCGAACATGTAAGCAATGCCGAATTTCTAGAGACAACAATGCCGACAGAAAAGGACACATGCTTAAAATTGGGAAGAGACAATTGAAATTTCTGGTGCATAATGAGGAAAAAGGGCTTGGAAATTTTGATACTCACAGGACAGATTGAAGGTAAGATGGCCAGAGGAAAGCAACAAGCAACCTACCTGGCGAGCTTCAGCGAATGGGTGGCGGGGTAGGCTTTGGGAGAGATGGTAAAAAAGACAAAAGATATTAAGTGCTACAAAGGACCGGAAATTGTGGAGGACCATGGTCGCCAGCATATCGAAGGAACACAGCCCATAGAAGAAGAAGAAGAAGAAGAAGAAGAAGAAGAAGAAGAAGAAGAAGAAGAAGACAGTTTCAGTTCTCTTTACGTTTGTGGTAAAGAAGTAATCATTAATAGTGTAGCGGACCGTGGGGTGATGAATATATATTGTAGAAGAACACACGTGAGTTAAGATTTTCCTGCTAGCCGGTCCAACCACATAAGAAAGTTGGACTTTAATTAAGTCCAAAGAAAACAAAGAAAACAAACAAGACCGATAAATATATATATAAACAAATATATGTATTAACAACAAATACAAGTTACAAGCACATGGACAGTTACATTGAGTGCGTGTGGTGAATATTATGTGTGTGTATTGTGGCGAGTGTTCATACGTACATGTATTGTTTTTAGCGTGTTGTGGTGAGTGTTCATACGTACGTGTATTGTTCTTAGTGTGTTCCCAGAATTTGGGAAACGCTGTATCTGTGAGAGCTCACATCTGCGAGGTGGTATAAGGCTGAACACCTGAGGAAAAAAGAGATCGAGGCGAAGGGTCAGCCAGTATTTATAGCCAAGGGAGAGAGACCCCTGGTGAAGGGTTAAGGAGCTGAGGAGGAGATAACTCCGTCAATAGTTTCTTTTTGGTTTGCCAGTTGTTACGGATACTTTTCATACACTTTCCATGTCCCTTTAAACAATGTTCTTTCCTATTTTGCTTTCGTTTGTCAGGCTTACTTCTACTGTATATCATTTTCACTCTTTCACCTAAGAACCGGAATAAAAGCAAGTTTATACTGTACAGTGTAATCATTACACTGTACAGTGTAATCATTACGCTGTAATGTAAAGATGATCACCGGATTTGTAATCGTTCTTAAATACCGAAGTTAAAAAATGTATTACGCATACATTCAAATAAATTGTACAAAAACTCTTTCTCTGATGATAATATGCATATTTTATTTTCAATGTTTTGAGTAAATCGTAAACACACTCAGAGACCAATCACGCTTACACGAAGTAGAATATTTTGGGTTAGTTTCAATACTTCGTTTCAATATTTATATTTTTTACTGAAAGAATTGAAGACATCCTGTTACCCAACATTTTTCCTAATATAATATTTGGAAAATTTTAATTCAAGTTTTAATATTATTGTCATTTTTGAATGATCCTCCTGAGGTTTATTTACATTATATTCGACTAACAGAAACAATTTTAATTTTAACCTGGTGAAAACACAAAATTTTATCATTATTGATTCCTTGTAATATTTACCTGAAAAGAATCTGATTTCCATTAAATTCAGATTTTAACTTTAAATGTAAATAATTTGTTCTTTCAAAACTCAAAATAAGTGCAGGCTTCACTGCCAAGATGGCTGCTGGATTCTTCATTATTGCGAGATGCTGAGGTTTAAAAGAAACTACGCCTCTATGCCTGTAGGATCAAATGGATTGTACAAAGGCCTTCCTACACATCCAGTTGATTCAGATTATGGATGGTTGTATGAATGTGTTTCTGAGAAATCTTGGACAAATAACACGCTTTATTTTTGCACTTACGTAAGTTCGTATCTATTTCCTTATCCTGAACATTATTTATCATTATTTATTGGCTTCGGTTTGGTTGAACCGAGAGCAAGATTTCTTTCTGGTGTCATTTATCTCTGTTTAAAGAAATGATAAGGGATTTGATGTCTAACAAATTGAGGTATACAGGTATTTAACAAAATTATCTATCTATCTATCTATCTATCTATCTATCTATCTATCTAATAAATTTATAACCATTTCTTTCACTCTTGCTCTTTCTATTTGTCTATCGCAGTTAATATCTATTACATTTTGTTAATTTTTCTCTTGCTCTCTCTATCACTGTTCGCCTCTCTCTATATCTCAGCCTGTTCCTTATCTATCTATCTATCTATCTATCTATCTATCTATCTATCTATCTATAAAGCATAAATAATGTGGTAGCTAGAGATGGAACAAATAAATAATAAGATAGCGAGTTCTGACATATTTCCTTTCTCATACATTTGAACGATTTCTTATTTATTTTGCAATTCTGTGCTGCCCACAGATATTATGTCATGTTTTCAAGAATATCACTGAGGATGCTAAGAATTTAATAAGTTTTATTAGACTCCAAATTTGCAACTTACGAAACTCATATAAAAAGAATACTGCGAAAACATGATTCCTATAGACTATATCTTTTAAATTAAGATTTTGTTGAAAACTTGTCACGTTTTATGTTGCTCTGAGACTCGATGTATGAATGAGTGAATCAAAAGAGAGTTAGGATCATGAGATTCGGTTTCAAATCCCAACACATCATTCCCGTTTGGGTCATTATAGTCACTTATACACATAGTAAGTCTTGTATCACTAAACCATTATTATTTTTTAAGTTTAAAATCGAGAAAAAAAAATCTGGGTTTAAATATAACCAGTTGAAAACGAATCACTCAATCAATAAATTTTGCCTTCAGTATGTCCTGTGAGTGTTAAATTTTCCAATCCTCCATTCCTCATTATGTGCCTTAAAAATTTAAACTTTTTATTTCTGATGTTAAGTTTAAGTGTCCTTTTTGTTTCATTTTTCTCTAAAACGTTGTCGTTGATCAATTTTCTCTTAAACTTTGTTGTTGATTATGTTCAGTCCAAGATATTCTCAGCATCCTCCTGTAGAACCACATTTCTGTTGCCTCAAGTTTCTTCTTCATCTGTGCGGAGATGATCCAGCATTCATTGCTGTATAGGAAGACTGATATCGCATAACTCTTCTCTATCGAATTTTCCTGTTGTTTAATACTTTGCTTCGCTTTTGAAAGGCATCATTTGCTATCCCAATGCGCCTTCGGATTTCAGTGTCGGACTTTTCCGCCCCTTTTTAAAACAATTCACAGATATTTAAATTGTTGTACTTGATATCGCATAACTCTTTTCTACCGAATTTTTCCTGTTGTTTAATACTTTGCTTCGCTTTTGAAAGGCATCTTTTGCTGTCCCA
Organism: Acanthosepion pharaonis; assembly: GCA_903632075.3. Classification (NCBI taxonomy): domain Eukaryota; kingdom Metazoa; phylum Mollusca; class Cephalopoda; order Sepiida; family Sepiidae; genus Acanthosepion; species Acanthosepion pharaonis. Next base: position 2,676,681 of record CAHIKZ030000258.1, read on the forward strand.
ATGCGCCTTCGATTTTTCAGTGTCGGACTTTCCGCCCCTTTTAAAACAATTCACAGATATTTAAATTGTTGTACTTGATATCGCATAACTCTTTTCTACCGAATTTTTCCTGTTGTTTAATACTTTGCTTCGCTTTTGAAAGGCATCTTTTGCTGTCCCAATGCGTCTTCGGATTTCAGTGTCGAACTTTCCCCCTTTTAAAACAATTCACAGATATTTAAATTGTTGTACTTGATATCGCATAACTCTTTTCTACCGAATTTTTCCTGTTGTTTAATACTTTGCTTCGCTTTTGAAAGGCATCTTTTGCTGTCCCAATGCGCCTTCGGATTTCAGTGTCGGACTTTCCGCCCCCTTTTAAAACAATTCACAGATATTTAAATTGTTGTACTTGATATCGCATAACTCTTTTCTACCGAATTTTTCCTGTTGTTTAATACTTTGCTTCGCTTTTGAAAGGCATCTTTTGCTGTCCCAATGCGTCTTCGGATTTCAGTGTCGAACTTTCCGCCCCCTTTTAAAACAATTCACAGATATTTAAATTGTTGTACTTGATATCGCATAACTCTTTTCTACCAAATTTTTCCTGTTGTTTAATACTTTGCTTCGCTTTTGAAAGGCATTTTGCTGTCCCAATGCGTCTTCGGATTTCAGTGTCGAACTTTCCGCCCCTTTTAAAAACAATTCACAGATATTTAAATTGTTGTACTTGATATCGCATAACTCTTTTCTACCGAATTTTTCCTGTTGTTTAATACTTTGCTTCGCTTTTGAAAGGCATCTTTTGCTATCCCAATGCGTCTTCGGATTTCAGTGTCGAACTTTCCGCCCCCTTTTAAAACAATTCACAGATATTTAAATTGTTGTACTTGCTTGACTTGGTATATCCAATTTGTAATTAGTATATTGGACTGTTCCTATTGCTAACCACCATGCATTCTGTTTTCTTGCAACTGATATTTAGTTATTTCTTTTTGCTTTCGTCACTGCATTTTGTAGGGGTCCTTGTAGTTTTCTTATTGTGTTTGCTATCAATACTCTATTATCTGCATATCTTATCTTATTAAGATTCCCAAATTGTTGAACGCCAATAAGCGTAATGAATTGAGGGTGTCGGTTAAACAGGTTCACAATTAATACATCTTCATTAGTTAAGATATTGTTCACTACAATATTTTATCAGTTACTCTCAGTCAGTCTGTGATGCGACCCTTTCGACTTGGGTCCAATACGTGATGCTTACATTCTCAGACTGCGATGTATGAGAGACTGACCAAATCTTCTCTGGGACGCTACATATGTCCAACTTTCTCGTTCCCTGTTTTGCAACATCGGAAGCTTACATATTTCTTACGAAGGGCTTTATCTATGTATAATACATGTGATCCGAGAGTTTTTTTCCTCGAAAATACCCAGTGGAAAATGTCATGATACTATCTTTGAGATTAGGTCTCTGATTGGGACCCAGAAAGAAATGAGTATACTCCAGAAATCAAAGCAAATAAAAGAATACATACATATATACATACATATATAGGTTACAAAGATTTTATCATCTCATAGATATGGTATTGCCATCAGATAAAACATATTTTTAAAAGAATATGACAAAATACATAAATATAAGGATCTTGAAATTGAAATTAGCGAAGAATGTCATCTTAAAACTATTGTTATACCTCTAATAATTATAGCTTTGAGTACAATTTCAAAAAGGCACAGACAAGAACGTTGACAAAATACCTTGCGAACTTTGTTGGTAACAGATTCAAAATTGTACACCAAAATGGAACGACTTAGGCCAATATTATCAGGTGCAAAAAAGTATCACATAAGATCAGAATTTGTGCAAACAGAATGAATATATTTACTGCCTTGACTTCTCTTTGGTCTCGGATAATGAATCGGTAATGGATTGTATTAAAAAGAATGCAAAACATAATTATCTGAGATACAAAATTTTCTCTAAGAGTTATATACTCTCTAACTTTCGGATAAAAGCCTTCCTTTACCTCGGGTTTCTGATCTCAAAAATGTGGCACATGAGAACATCAACAATTCCTGTTGTAGTTGGAGCCCTCGGATTGGTTGGAAAAGATTCCAATAGACTCATTCAAGGGGTTCCTTGTAGCTCATGCCTTAAAGAAATAGAAAAAAAAATGTTCTTACGAGTAAAGCCCACAACTTACGAATAGCTTTATCTATATAAAATATGTACGTTTTTTTTTTTTTCAAAACTGCTCAGTGAAAAATGTCATGAAGCCATTTCTGACCTTAGGTCTCTGGTCGGGACCTGGACAGAAATGAGTATACACCAGGAATCAAAGGAAATAAAACAACAACAACAATAACAACAACAATAACAACAACAATAACAACAACAACAACAATAATAATAATAATAATAACGATAATAATAGTTATGAGAAGAACGCGATTTAAGAAAAGATAAAGAAAAGAAAAACACTCTTTGATAATGCTAAACCATATTTCAACAGAATGTCTGTCTTCTTCAAGTTATATTTAAACATTTTTTTTTCAAGTATACAAATATATAGATCTACAAAATTTATAAGTCTTTGTACAAACGTTGCTTGTCTACGATTTATTACTGATTGAATACAGTAATTGTGGCATGTAATAAAAAAAACGGCTGTCCTGATAATGAACGCGTCAAAAGGAATGAAACGTCGCCCGCGTGAAGGCATGCAACTGAAACGTGCTTAATATGATGGTGATCTTGTTTATCTTGGAATTTCCCGTTAGTTGATTACTTACTAAGGGGAATTAATCAAGCAGCCTAGTATAGATCTTATGGAACTCTCCTGTCATTCTGTTCATTCACTCGGAGCGGGAAGTTAGTAATTTGCATACGTAACTATCCTCATGCGTTTTAAGAGTCGACAGATTAATAGATTCTGAATAGTTTTTCCAGAATGTACACCGTTAAGATGCTTGTTGAAATTACAGTTGTTTGTAATAAAATGTTATGCAAACTTCTTTGACGTCACATTATTTTATGTTATTATTTTAGAAACAACAGCCGTTTTTTCATTACAAAACAAGCAATGTTTGTACAAAAACTAATAATTTTTGATTTTTTAATTTTTATATTTGAAAACATTGTTTAAATATAATTTGAAGAAAACGGACATTTGGTTGAAATAATATTTAACATTGTCAAACACTGTGACTTTTCTTTTCTTTATCTTTTCTTAAATAGCGTTCTTCTCTTAACTATTATTATTATTATTATTATTATTATTACTTGAGACCCGAAGTAAATGAAGTTTTTCTTAGAAAGTTATGCAGCATATTACATTGGGAAAAGTCTTAATTTAGGTTGGTAAAGGACTGCATCAAACATCAAGTCAGGAAATAATAATAATAATAATTGACTTGAGCGTTCCAAGTAACAAAAAACAATCTCCGTGAATGTTTTTGAAAAACTAACCAAATACAAAGACCTAGAGATGAAAAATCGAAAAAAATGTGGAGAACGACACGGGGGACAGTCCTCACAGAGGCCCTATATATTCATCAAAGGAAAATCCCACAAAAAGAACAATAAATAAATAAATAAATAGTCTCGGGAAGAGTATATTGAAGTAATGATACGATAAAACCGAGAGCAGCAGCAACAACAACAACAACTACCTAAGCCGCCTATAATATTTGGCGAGAAAAATACCCATCAAAGACTAAATATCAATGCCAACAAACTAGCCAATGTCTGGCGTGGCATCATCAGGAAAAAAGAATACCTGACATAGAACTCGAAACCATCCGAGAAAACATCAAAAATAGATTAAATGTTAATATCGAGCGGCTAAATACCAACAACCCAGAGGAAACCAGTTGTAATAATCCTTCTGAGGCACACAAGCAAATAGAGGAAGATAATGACGAGTATGAGAAAGAAACAGAGATGACCCCCCCCAAAAAAAACAACAAAAAACAACCCTCCCAAAAAAAACTAGACAAACAACATCTGATAAAAATAGAATGTAAAGTAAATGTCTTTCGAGGAAAGACCAATAATTCCCAAAGTAAGAAAGAACCGTCAAATGAAGGAAACCATTCACATTGCTAACCAAGCAATTAGAAAAGTAAGGGACGAAATGGAAAGGCCGATGAACCTAACAGAAATTAATCATCTTATATACGTGGCCTCAGAAATTATCGCAGAAACAATAGGTAAAAAAGTAAAAGCACAACGTAAACGAAAGAGAAAAACACCAGTCTGGAAAGAAAAATAGAAAACCGAAATAAATAAACTACGAGGACAATTGTCACTTGTAAGTGAAGTAGAAAAGAGCTCCAAAATGAAAGAAAGAAAATATTCAGGAAGTCAAAGAGTTCTGGTGTAAGATGAGGTAAAACTGCAAAATGCACAATGAAAGAGCTACATAAATCAAGTAACAACAAGAACAACACACACATATGGAGGGCCAAAAATGGACGGGTATTACTGAAACAAGCGTTTCCATTTGCAAAACCCAAAACTAGAAAGCACCAGGAATAGACCGAATAGTCAAGTTTTGGCTAAAAACAACTATCTAGCACCTTGCACAGGCATCCAATGATATAATCATGAACCTAAATGGCTCACCCCAAAAACAGAAGAGACGCCGAACCTGAAGAACTATAGGCCCATCACCTGCCTACCAACAATGTACAACATCCTCAATTCTATCATAACCGAGAAAACATAAAATTTCCTTGAGAAAAACAATTTACTCACAGCAGAACAGAAGGGATTTAAAAGAGGAAGTTATGGGTGCAAGGACCAACTAATTATCAATAAAACAATATTGGAAGAGGTAAAAACAAGGAAAAGAAACTTGTCGACAGCATTGATCGATTACAGAAAGACTTTCAACATTGTACGACACTCATGGATGGTATAGAGCCTAAAATATACAGATTATGCTTCACAATGATTACTTTTATAACGGAGAGCATGAAAATCTGGAAGACTATGCTAAATCTAAACCATACAGAAAAACCTACTCACCATTGTCAAAACCTTCAGGGAAAACATTAGGATGGAGTTCGGAATCAACAAATTTACCGAAGCCATCTTCAAAGGCAGTAAACTAACGAAAACTACAGATTTAGACCTTGATATCCAGATTAAAGAACTAGACCAAGATTTACATACAAATAATTAGTAATTAATGAAAGAGACGAAATACAACATTCAACTATGAGGGAAAATATCCGAAAAAAAATATAGTGTATTTGATACTAAAAAGCGAGCATAATGGGGTCGATAAAATGAAGGTTATAAACACATCAGTGGCTGATGAGCATCGGCTTGAAAACTGAGACAGAAGGCCTAATTATTGCAGCTGACGGCCAAAGCCTCGTAACCAGATTTTATCACTGTCACATAATCAAAGAGGGTTAGGGTTATAGTTAGAGTTAGTAAAGACCTAAAAAGAACAAAAGAAGCAGATGTGAACCAGCAGAAAACACCTCAGTGGCTGAGGACCATCGGGTTGAAAGCTGAAGCAGAAGACCTAATTATTGCAGACGAAAGCCTCGCAACCAGATCTTATCACTGTCACATAATCAAGGATGGAACTCACTCGAAATACAGAATCTGCAGAAAATATGATGAAACTATCGAACTTATTATCTCAGGATGTCCGGAACTAGCAAAAATGAATATAACCACAGACATAACAAGGTAGCAACATATGTGCATTGGAAGATATACAAGAAGCACAATATCGAAACCACTGAGGAATAGTATGGGCAACAACCAGACACAGATACCCAAACTAACGATGTAACTATCCTCTGGGACATGCCAGTTCAAATTGACAGGGAAATAAATACCAACAGACCAGATATTATCATAGACAATAAATTCAGGAAGTGTATGCTTATTGACATAGCAGTACCATCTGAGAGAAACACCTCCATGAAAATTATCGAGAAATTGTTCAAATTCAAGGACATGGAGATCGAGATTAACAGGATGTGGCGAATGAAGACTGAGATTGTACCAATAGTAATCAGAGCTCTAGGCCTCGTGAGAAAAGGAATAAACAGTGTCATTTTCATCATCTTGAGAATTTTATCTGTTATACATTCTTTTTTCTTTGTCTGTTTTTCTTTGATCTTAATTGCTGATGTTATTAAAGCTTCTCATAACGTGTCCTACTTTGAGTTTCCATTTTCATTTTGTCCTTTGTATCTCTTTTTTCACACTGACCATATATTTCTCCTTCATATTAACGGATCTTTCAGGGGTTTTGTTGTATTGCAATTTTGCTGCTGACTTGTCCCTCTTCAATTCCCATAGTTTCATTCCAAGTTTACATATCACTGGAAAGTGGTCACTTTCGCAGTCGGCACTCGAGGATATTTTGCAGTGTAAAGAAGCATTATTATATAATTGATTTGGTTTTTCGTTTCGTTTAGGTGTTCTTGAAATCAGGTGTTGGTCATTCACCGTACACAATTAGACACATTTTTCTTCGCATTTATTACAAAAATCCCAGTCCGAATTTGCCAACTATTTCACCACATCTGTTTTTGCCTACTTTGGCATCCAGATCTCTCATGACAATTATAATTTATTGCAATTTTTAACGAAATTATATTACTTATTTTTAAAATTATATTACTTATTTTTAAAATTATATTACTTATTTTTATTACATTATTATTAGTAGGTGTAAATTAACAACAGTAATAATATAAAAAACACAGTAAAAATTTAATGAAAATGCTTAATTAAAGAAATCTGCAAAAATTAAAAATTAAATACTTTTAGGTTCATTTTTATTTTTTTAGATCAATGGTGTCCAAGCGGTTTTTGGCCCTGTCCTACTTTGGTATTCATAAAATCCTTCTAATATTTAATTGTTACATATTCAAAATTTTACTTCAATTGACGTGAAGGAAGCTTAAAAGGGCATTAACTTGGTCTCTAAACAAATCCCCAAAGACCATGGCGTCCATGAAAGAGGAAAAAATTATTTTTAAATATGTATAGTTTCAAAACATATAAAAGAGAACTGAAAGGCAGAAATATAAAATATTTAAATGAAAGCTTATTCTGTAATATACTTTGATCATTTTAATCATGAAATAATAATGCAAAATGAAATTTGAGTTCACTAGAAAACAATTCACTGTTAATAACTAATTCTCGAATTGCCCCCTAATTATGTTGGTATAGTAAGCCGAAAGGTGTACATCCCACACATGCCCCACCAAAATATTACCATTTCCCACCAATAGATTTTACAGACATTGAAGTTTTGGTCTGTCTAAGACAATGGTTCCCAACCAATTTTTGGGCCATTTCCCCACTTTGGTATTTCTAAAATTCTGGTGCCCCTTCCTCTGTGATATTTAATTCTTACATATTCAAAATTTTACTGCAATTCAAGTGAAGGAAGCTTAAAATACCATTGACTTGGTCTTTGAACAAGCCTCCAAAGATCATGGTGTCCATGAAAGAGAAAAAAAAAAAAGATAGTTAAATTCATATAATAGCGAACTGAAAGGCAGAAATATAAAATATTTGAATGCAATTTTATTCTGTAATATACTTTTGATCATTTTAATCATGAAATAATAACGCAAAATGAAATTTGAGCTCACTAGAGAACAATTCACTGTTAATAACTCATTCTCGAATTCCCGCCTTATTCTGTTGGTATGGTAAGCCGAAGCGTGCACATCCTACGCATGCCCCACGAAAATATTACCCTGCCACACCGGTTAGGCATGCGCCTCACGTTGGGAATTATCGGTTTAGATGTATTCCTTGAATGTATGAGTCAGTGGTGTATTTTCATAAGAAAAAAGTTTCTTTTCGTGTAAAAGAAATTAGGTAAATTCTGCTACTTGTCTTTACTCTCATTTTGAACAATGCACGTTGCTTATACATATGTCTACGCACGTGTTTAGATAAGTATGTAAATGCATATGCGCATACAATTACCTACTGAAATATTCATGCACACTGCTGTACGTGCTCATTATGACGTATTGTATTTATTGAGGAAAAATAAAATCTGAAAATGTTGGAGGAAGCAAGCCACACAAAAAATTGACATCAAATGTCAGGACATAGTTTGGCTGATGGCGTCAGTGTATTAATGGCTGCCCGTCATCACATAGAGTAAAACAGTGGATATAAATGTGAGTATGTAAACGTATGTGTGTCTTCTGGTGCGTCTCTGTGTGTATATGTATGCATATTCCCGGTTTTGGTAAATTACTACAATTTATGCATTGCTATGCATATATATGCTTTCATTTAATCGAAAGCATGTAAAGCATTATTAATCTATGTTATAACCCTAAGATGTATTCTTACGCGTTCCGTCTTTTTCATACACAGACGCGCACAGAAACGAATGGAGTTTTAAACGAATAGCTGCATGTAAGAACAGAAATGAAAAAGAAAAATGGGAAACAGGAAGAAACACGTACAAATCGAGATAGAAGAAGCATAATGCACAAAGACAAATACGTGATAACATAGAGAACTGAATTACCAGGCAACAACAACAACAGCAACAATAATAATAATAATAATAATAATAATAATAGCAACAACAACAATAATAATAATAATAATAACAACAACAACAACAAAAATACAGCAGTGTTGCAAATAATTTGAAGTGTTTGAATGCAACTCCATTAAACAAGAAAGAATGAGCGAATAAATAAATAACATGAATAAAAAGGAGGTAACGAAAGAAATTATGACAGTATCAATACACAGAGCCCTTCCTTGACTGGGCAAAAATTAATGATTTGGCAAACCAGAAAATTAATAACGTTGCACAAAGCTCTTAATAAAAGAGGAAAATTGCTCGAAACGAGGAAACAAGAAATAAAAAAAAAACGTGTGAAAATCAAGAAAAAAAGGGTATGAAAACTAACTGGGACAGAGCCCTCCTTCGAATGGGCAAAAAATTGATGAACTGTCAGTCCAGGAAATTAATAACGTTGCAGAAATATCTAAACACTAGTGATACAAAAGAAGTACTAAACCCCAATGACTAAAAAAAAAAAAAAAAGAAAATTGCTCCAAACAATGAAAGAAGAAAAAAAATGGTGCAAAATAGAGAAAAGCAACAAAAAATGGTATGAAAACTAATACAGAACCCTCCCATAACTGGGCAAAAAAATCGATGATTTAAGAGAACAGGAATTTAATAAAATTGCACAAAGCTCTAAACCCTAGTGACTGCAAAAGAAAATAGGAAAATTGCTCCAAACAGTGAAGCAAGAAATAAAAAAAAAAACGTGCAAAATAGAGAAAAGTGTTATAAAACGGTATGAATACTGTGACAGAGCACTCCTTCGATTGGGCAAACAATTGATGAATTGAGATACCAGGAAATTAATAACGTTGCATATAGATCTAAAGACTAGTGATACAAAAGAAAATAGGAAAATTGCTCCAAACAAGGAAACAAGTAATAAAAAAAACAAAAAAAAAAAACAAAAAAAAAAAAACAAAAACATGGGAAGTAAGAGAAAAGCAAAAAGGTATGAAATGTGTGAAACAGAACTGACTGTAGACAAATAATAATCTACATGGTTATGTTGAAGACACTTGAAAAGTGAAATGGAATCCTTTATTGTTAATATACAAGAAAAGAAAACCTGCCAGATGATGAATGTGGGTGTGCATATGAACCACCGGTGAAAGATAGAAAGAAGTGAACAAGTTGAAAAAATAAACAGAAGAATGAATAAAAATGAGGAAAAAGAAAATTAGACTTAACTAATAACACAATAAGAAAAGTGAAAATAAATGTATAAGCAGACAAATAATAATACAACTAAAATACATGAAAATTTTAAGAATTTATCATTGTCATGGATTGGGAAATAATATCATACCTATTTGTAGAAGTAAATAAAGTGTATAGTAAACTAAGAAACAGATAATAAGTTGAATACTGATCACATGTCACAAAACAGCATAATCCAACAATCAGATTTTTAGTCCAGCAGATCATCTACAAAAAATGATCAATAATTAACTAGATCTGTCTATATCTCTGAGTTGAGATATTATGATTACTTACATTATTTACATTATTCAGACTGTTATCCTCATCTTCATTGCCATATTCACAATTTTTCAATCTCTATTTCTCTGAAATGAGGTACTATGATTACTTACATTATTTACATTATTCAGACTGTTATCCCAATCTTCATTGCCATATTCATAATATTTCAATCTATATCTCTGAAATGAGGTATTATGATTACTTACATTATTTACATTATTCAGACTGTTATCCCCATCTTCATTGTCATATTCACAATGTTTCAATCTCTATATCTCTGAAATGAGGTATTATGATTACTTACATTATTTACATTATTCAGACTGTTATCCCCATCTTCATTCATATTCATAATATTTCAATCTATATTTCTGAAATCTATATGATTACTCATTTTTACATTATTCAGATGTTATCCCATCTTCATTTGCCATATTCATAATATTTCAATCTATATTATGATTACTTACATTATTTACATTTATTTATCTTCATTATTCTATATCTCTGAAATGTTATTCCCCATTATTCAGACTTATCCCCATATTCATTGCCATATTTTCAATCTATATCTCTGAAATGAGGTATTATGATTACTTACATTATTTACATTATTCAGACTGTTATCCCCATCTTCATTGTCATATTCATAATATTTCAATCTATATCTCTGAAATGAGGTATTATGATTACTTACATTATTTACATTATTCAGACTGTTATCCCCATCTTCATTGTCATATTCATAATATTTCAATCTATATCTCTGAAATGAGGTATTATGATTACTTACATTATTTACATTATTCAGACTGTTATCCCCATCTTCATTGCCATATTCATAATATTTCAATCTATATCTCTGAAATGAGGTATTATGATTACTTACATTATTTACATTATTCAGACTGTTATCCCCATCTTCATTGCCATATTCACAATGTTTCAATCTCTATATCTCTGAAATGAGGTATTATGATTACTTACATTATTTACATTATTCAGACTGTTATCCCCATCTTCATTGTCATATTCATAATATTTTCTAATCTCTATATCTCATTATTGAAATGAGGTATTATGATTACTATATCTCTGAAACATTATTTTACATTATTTCAGACTGTTATCCCCATCTTCATTGCCATATTCATAATTTTCAATCTCTATATCTCTCTGAAATGAGGTATTATGATTACTTACATTATTTACATTATTCAGACTGTTATCCCCATCTTCATTGCCATATTCATAATATTTCAATCTATATCTCTGAAATGAGGTATTATGATTACTTACATTATTTACATTATTCAGACTGTTATCCCCATCTTCATTGCCATATTCATAATATTTCAATCTATATCTCTGAAATGAGGTATTATGATTACTTACATTATTTACATTATTCAGACTGTTATCCCCATCTTCATTGCCATATTCATAATATTTCAATCTATATCTCTGAAATGAGGTATTATGATTACTTACATTATTTACATTATTCAGACTGTTATCCCCATCTTCATTGCCATATTCATAATATTTCAATCTATATCTCTGAAATGAGGTATTATGATTACTTACATTATTTACATTATTCAGACTGTTATCCTCATCTTCATTGCCATATTCATAATATTTCAATCTATATCTCTGAAATGAGGTATTATGATTACTTACATTATTTACATTATTCAGACTGTTATCCCCATCTTCATTGCCATATTCATAATATTTCAATCTATATCTCTGAAATGAGGTATTATGATTACTTACATTATTTACATTATTCAGACTGTTATCCTCATCTTCATTGCCATATTCATAATATTTCAATCTATATCTCTGAAATGAGGTATTATGATTACTTACATTATTTACATTATTCAGACTGTTATCCCCATCTTCATTGCCATATTCACAATGTTTCAATCTCTATATCTCTGAAATGAGGTATTATGATTACTTACATTATTTACATTATTCAGACTGTTATCCTCATCTTCATTGCCATATTCATAATATTTCAATCTATATCTCTGAAATGAGGTATTATGATTACTTACATTATTTACATTATTCAGACTGTTATCCCCATCTTCATTGCCATATTCATAATATTTCAATCTATATCTCTGAAATGAGGTATTATGATTACTTACATTATTTCCCCATCTTCATTATTCAGACTGTTATCCCCATCTTCATTGACCATATTCATAATAATTTCAATCTATATCTCTGAAATGAGGTATTATGATTACTTACATTATTTACATTATTCAGACTGTTATCCCCATCTTCATTGCCATATTCATAATATTTCAATCTATATCTCTATATTCTCATTATTGAAATTCAGACTGTTATCCCCATCTTCATTATGATTACTATACATTATTTATTTACATTATTCAGACTGTTATCCCCATCTTCATTGCCATATTCATAATTTTTCAATCTATATCTCTGAAATGAGGTATTATGATTACTTACATTATTTACATTATTTACATCTTATTCAGACTGTTATCCTCATCTTCATTGCCATATTCAGACTGTTATCCAATTTTTTCATTTCAATCTATATCTCTGAAATGAGGTATTATGATTACTTACATTATTTACATTATTCAGACTGTTATCCCCATCTTCATTGCCATATTCACAATATTTCAATCTCTATATCTCTGAAATGAGGTATTATGATTACTTACATTATTTACATTATTCAGACTGTTATCCCCATCTTCATTGCCATATTCATAATATTTCAATCTATATCTCTGAAAAGGTGATGATTATTATGATTACATTATTCATTATTTACATTATTCAGACTGTTATCCTCATCTTCATTGCCATATTCATAATATTTCAATCTATATCTCTGAAATGAGGTATTATGATTACTTACATTATTTACATTATTCAGACTGTTATCCCCATCTTCATTGCCATATTCACAATGTTTCAATCTCTATATCTCTGAAATGAGGTATTATGATTACTTACATTATTTACATTATTCAGACTGTTATCCCCATCTTCATTGCCATATTCATAATATTTCAATCTATATCTCTGAAATGAGGTATTATGATTACTTACATTATTTACATTATTCAGACTGTTATCCCCATCTTCATTGTCATATTCATAATATTTCAATCTATATCTCTGAAATGAGGTATTATGATTACTTACATTATTTACATTATTCAGACTGTTATCCCCATCTTCATTGCCATATTCACAATTTTTATTCTATATAATATTTCAATCTATATCTCTGAAATCCACAATTTTTCAATTATGATTATTATGATTACATTATTTACATTATTCAGACTGTTATCCCCATCTTCATTGCCATATTCACAATTTTTCAATCAATCTATATCTCTGAAATGAGGTATTATGATTATTTACATTATTTATCCCATATCTTCATTATTCAGACTGTTATCCTCATCTTCATTGCCATTATTTACATTATTTTGTTATATCTTCTGAAATGATCTCTATATTATGATTATGATTACTTACATTATTTACATTATTCAGACTGTTATCCTCATCTTCATTGCCATATTCATAATATTTCAATCTATATCTCTGAAATGAGGTATTATGATTACTTGCATTATTTACATTATTCAGACTGTTATCCCCATCTTCATTGTCATATTCATTATTTACAAATCTATATTGAAATGACTATTTGATTACTTCATTATTTCATTATTCAGACTGTTATTCCATATTCACAATTTTCAATCTCTATATCTCTGAAATGAGGTATTATGATTACTTACATTATTTACATTATTCAGACTGTTATCCCCATCTTCATTGCCATATTCATAATATTTCAATCTATATCTCTGAAATGAGGTATTATGATTACTTACATTATTTACATTATTCAGACTGTTATCCTCATCTTCATTGCCATATTCATAATATTTCAATCTATATCTCTGAAAAGAGGTATTATGATTACTTACATTATTTACATTATTCAGACTGTTATCCCCATCTTCATTGCCATATTCACAATTTTTCAATCTATATCTCTGAAATGAGGTATTATGATTACTTACATTATTTATTATTATTCAGACTGTTATCCCCATCTTCATTGCCATATTCACATTATTTCAATCTATATCTCTGAAATGAGGTATTATGATTACTTACATTATTTACATTATTCAGACTGTTATCCCCATCTTCATTGCCATATTCACAATTTTTCAATCTCTATATCTCTGAAATGAGGTATTATGATTACTTACATTATTTACATTATTCAGACTGTTATCCCCATCTTCATTGCCATATTCACAATTTTTCAATCTATATCTCTGAAATGAGGTATTATGATTACTTACATTATTTACATTATTCAGACTGTTATCCCCATCTTCATTGTCATATTCACAATTTTTGTTATATCTCTGAAATCTTGATTACTTACATTATTTACATTATTCTGTTATCCCCATCTTCATTGCCTTTTCATAATATCTCTATATCTCTGAAATGAGGTATTATGATTACTTACATTATTTATTCATTATTCATTGACAATTTTGTTATCCTCTGAAATCTTCATTGCTTACATTATTATTCTGTTATCCCAATGCCATTTCAATCTATATCTCTGAAATGAGGTATTATGATTACTTACATTATTTACATTATTCAGACTGTTATCCCCATCTTCATTGCCATATTCACAATTTTTCAATCTCTATATCTCTGAAATGAGGTATTATGATTACTTACATTATTTACATTATTCAGACTGTTATCCCCATCTTCATTGCTTCATATTCACAATTTTTCAATCTCTATATCTCTGAAATGAGGTATTATGATTACATATTCATTATTTACATTATTCTGAAAGACTGTTATCCCATCTTCATTGACTGTTATCCCCATATTCACCATAATTTTCAATTCTATATCTCTGAAATGAGGTATTATGATTACTTACATTATTTTCATTATTATCTTCATTGTCATATTCACAATATTTCAATCTCTATATCTCTGAAATGAGGTATTATGATTACTTACATTATTTACATTATTCAGACTGTTATCCCCATCTTCATTGCCATATTCACAATATTTTTCTTCTATATCTCTGAAATGAGGTATTATGATTACTTACATTATTTACATTATTCAGACTGTTATCCCCATCTTCATTGCCATATTCACAATTTTTCAATCTCTATATCTCTGAAATGAGGTATTATGATTACTTACATTATTTACATTATTCAGACTGTTATCCCCATCTTCATTGTCATATCCATAATATTTCAATCTATATCTCTGAAATGAGGTATTATGATTACTTACATTATTTACATTATTCAGACTGTTATCCCCATCTTCATTGCCATATTCACAATGTTTCAATCTCTATATCTCTGAAATGATTACCCATTATTTACATTATTCAGGTATTCATGATTCAATCTTATCTCTGAAATGAGGTATTATTTTACATTATTTATTCAGACTGTTATCCCCATCTTCATTGTCATATTCACAATTTTTCAATTCTCTATATCTCTGAAATGAGGTATTATGATTACTTACATTATTTACATTATTCAGACTGTTATCCCCATCTTCATTGCCATATTCACAATTTTTCAATCTCTATATCTCTGAAATGAGGTATTATGATTACTTACATTATTTACATTATTCAGACTGTTATCCCCATCTTCATTGTCATATTCACAATTTTTCAATCTCTATATCTCTGAAATGAGGTATTATGATTACTTACATTATTTACATTATTCAGACTGTTATCCTCATCTTCATTGCCATATTCATAATATTTCAATCTATATCTCTGAAATGAGGTATTATGATTACTTACATTATTTACATTATTCAGACTGTTATCCCCATCTTCATTGTCATATTCACAATTTTTCAATCTCTATATCTCTGAAATGAGGTATTATGATTACTTACATTATTTTACATTATTCAGACTGTTATCCCCATCTTCATTGCCATATTCACAATACATTTTTCAATCTATATATCTCTGAAATGAGGTATTATGATTACTTACATTATTTACATTATTCAGACTGTTATCCCCATCTTCATTGCCATATTCACAATTTTTTTCAATCTCTATATCTCTGAAATGAGTGTATTATGATTACTTACATTATTTACATTATTCAGACTGTTATCCCCATCTTCATTGTCATATTCACAATTTTTTCAATCTCTCTATATCTCTGAAATGAGGTATTATGATTACTTACATTATTTACATTATTCAGACTGTTATCCCCATCTTCATTGCCATATTCATGTTTCATCTCTAACTTACATTATTTTTTTCATCCCCATCTTCATTATATTCTTTTGAAATGAGGTATTATGATTACTTACATTATTTACATTATTCAGACTGTTATCCCCATCTTCATTGCCATATTCACAATTTTCAATCTCTATATCTCTGAAATGAGGTATTATGATTACTTACATTATTTACATTATTCAGACTGTTATCCCCATTCATTGCCATATTCCCAATCTTATATCTCTTCATTTGCCATTATTCAGACTGTTATCCCAATTGCCATATTCAATATTTTCAATCTCTATATCTCTGAAATGAGGTATTATGATTACTTGCATTATTTACATTATTCAGACTGTTATCCCATCTTCATTGCCATATTCACAATGTTTCAATCTATTTATCTCTGAAATGAGGTATTATGATTCTTACATTATTTACATTATTCAGACTGTTATCCCATCTTCATTGCCATATTCATTAATTTTCAATCTACATATATTCTGAAATGAGGTTATTATGATTTCATTACATTATTTACATTATTCAGACTGTTATCCCCATCTTCATTGCCATATTCACAATTTTTCAATCTCTATATCTCTGAAATGAGGTATTATGATTACTTACATTATTTACATTATTCAGACTGTTATCCCCATCTTCATTGCCATTTATAATATTTCAATTCATATCTCTAAAATGAGGTATTATGATTACTTACATTATTTACATTATTCAGACTGTTATCCCCATCTTCATTGTCATATTCACAATTTTTCAATCTCTATATCTCTGAAATGAGGTATTATGATTACTTACATTATTTACATTATTCAGACTGTTATCCCCATCTTCATTGCCATATTCACAATTTTTCAATCTCTATATCTCTGAAATGAGGTATTATGATTACTTACATTATTTACATTATTCAGACTGTTATCCCCATCTTCATTGCCATATTCACAATTTTTCAATCTCTATATCTCTGAAATGAGGTATTATGATTACTTACATTATTTACATTATTCAGACTGTTATCCCCATCTTCATTGCCATATTCACAATGTTTCAATCTCTATATCTCTGAAATGAGGTATTATGATTACTTACATTATTTACATTATTCAGACTGTTATCCCCATCTTCATTGCCATATTCACAATTTTTCTGAAATCTCTATATCTCTGAAATGAGGTATTATGATTACTGTTTCCCCATCTTCATTGCCATATTATCTATATCTGAAATGAGGTATTATGACATTATTCAGACTGTTATCCCCATCTTTAATATTTCCTATATCTCTGAAATCAGAGGATGATTATCTCTATTTCTGGTATGATTACTTACATTGTTGCATTATTATGTTATCCCCATCTTCATATATGTCTGAAATGAAATTATTATGATTACATTATTCAGACTGTTATTCCCCATCTTCAATTTTTCAATCTCTATATCTCTGAAATGAGGTATTATGATCCATTATTTACATTATTCAGACTGTTATCCCATCTTCATTGCCATATTCACAATTTTTCAATCTCTATATCTCTGAAATGAGGTATTATGATTACTTACATTATTTACATTATTCAGACTGTTATCCCATCTTCCATATTCCAATCTTATATCTCTGAAATGAGGTATTTGATTACTTACATTATTTACATTATTCAGACTGTTATCCCCATCTTCATTGCCATATTCATAATTTTTCTCTATATCTCTGAAATGAGGTATTATGATTACTTGCATTATTTACATTATTCAGACTGTTATCCCCATCTTCATTGCCATATTCACAATTTTTCAATCTCTATATCTCTGAAATGAGGTATTATGATTACTTACATTATTTACATTATTCAGACTGTTATCCCCATCTTCATTGTCATATTCACAATTTTTCAATCTCTATATCTCTGAAATGAGGTATTATGATTACTTACATTATTTACATTATTCAGACTGTTATCCCTATCTTCATTGCCATTATTCAGACAATCTTCATTTTCAATCTCTATATCTCTGAAATGAGGTATTATGATTACTTACATTATTTACATTATTCAGACTGTTATCCCCATCTTCATTGCCATATTCATAATATTTCAATCTCTATATCTCTGAAATGAGGTATTATGATTACTTACATTATTTACATTATTCAGACTGTTATCCCTTCATCTTCATTATCTCATATTCACATTATTTTTCATTAATCTGTTATATCTTCATTGAAATGAGGTATTATGATTATGATTACATTATTTACATTATTCAGACTGTTATCCCCATCTTCATTGCCATATTCACAATGTTTCAATCTCTATATCTCTGAAATGAGGTATTATGATTACTTACATTATTTACATTATTCAGACTGTTATCCCCATCTTCATTGCCATATTCACAATGTTTCAATCTCTATATCTCTGAAATGAGGTATTATGATTACTTACATTATTTACATTATTCAGACTGTTATCCCCATCTTCATTTGCCATATTCATAATGTTTCAATCTATATCTCTGAAATGAGGTATTATGATTACTTACATTATTTACATTATTCAGACTGTTATCCCCATCTTCATTGTCATATTCACAATTTTTCAATCTCTATATCTCTGAAATTTACTTACATTATTTACATTATTCAGACTGTTAATTCATATATCTCTGAAATGAGGTATTATGATTTATTTACATTATTTACATTATTCAGACTGTTATCCCCATCTTCATTGCCATATTCACAACGTTTCAATCTCTATATCTCTGAAATGAGGTATTATGATTACATTATTACATTATTTACATTATTCAGACTGTTATCCCCATCTTCATTGTCATATTCACAATTTTTCAATCTATATCTCTGAAATGAGGTATTATGATTACTTACATTATTTACATTATTCAGACTGTTATCCCCATCTTCATTGTTATCCCCATCTGAAATGAGGTATTTGCATTATTTACATATTCAGACAATTGCCATATATAATTTCAATCTCTATATCTCTGAAATGAGGTATTATGATTACTTACATTATTTACATTATTCAGACTGTTATCCCCATCTTCATTGCCATATTCACAATGTTTCAATCTCTATATCTCTGAAATGAGGTATTATGATTACTTACATTATTTACATTATTCAGACTGTTATATCTTCATTGTCATATCCATAATATTTCAATCTATATCTCTGAAATGAGGTATTATGATTACTTACATTATTTACATTATTCAGACTGTTATCCCCATCTTCATTGCCATATTCACAATTTTTCAATCTCTATATCTCTGAAATGAGGTATTATGATTACTTACATTATTTACATTATTCAGACTGTTATCCCCATCTTCATTGCCATATTCATAATATTTCAATCTATATCTCTGAAATGAGGTATTATGATTACTTACATTATTCAGACTGTTATCCCCATCTTCATTGCCATATTCACAATGTTTCAATCTCTATATCTCTGAAATGAGGTATTATGATTACTTACATTATTTACATTATTCAGACTGTTATCCCCATCTTCATTGTCATATTCACAATTTTTCAATCTCTATATCTCTGAAATGAGGTATTATGATTACTTACATTATTTACATTATTCAGACTGTTATCCCCATCTTCATTGCCATATTCATAATATTTCAATCTATATCTCTGAAATGAGGTATTATGATTACTTACATTATTTACATTATTCAGACTGTTATCCCCATCTTCATTGCCATATTCACAATGTTTCAATCTCTATATCTCTGAAATGAGGTATTATGATTACTTACATTATTTACATTATTCAGACTGTTATCCCCATCTTCATTGCCATATTCACAATGTTTTTCATATCTCTATATCTCTTACATTATTGAAATGACTGTTATTATGATTACTTACATTATTTACATTATTCAGACTGTTATATCTTCATCTTCATTGCCATATTCAGACTGTTATCCCCATCTTTTCATATACAATCTATATCTCTGAAATGAGGTATTATGATTACTTACATTATTTACATTATTCAGACTGTTATCCCCATCTTCATTGCCATATTCACAATGTTTCAATCTCTATATCTCTGAAATGAGGTATTATGATTACTTACATTATTTATGTTTATTATTCAGACTGTTATCCCCATCTTCATTGCCATATTCACAATATTTCAATCTATATCTCTGAAATGAGGTATTATGATTACTTACATTATTTACATTATTCAGACTGTTATCCCCATCTTCATTGCCATATTCACAATGTTTCAATCTCTATATCTCTGAAATGAGGTATTATGATTACTTTACATTATTTACATTATTCAGACTGTTATCCCCATCTTCATTGCCATATTCACAATGTTTCAATCTCTATATCTCTGAAATGAGGTATTATGATGTACATTATTTACATTATTCAGACTGTTATCCCCATCTTCATCATATTATTTCAATCTATATTCTGAAATGAGGTATTATGATTACTTGCATTATTTACATTATTCGGACTGTTATCCCATCTTCATTGCCATATTCACAATGTTTCAATCTATATCTCTGAAATGAGGTATTATGATTCTTACATTATTTACATTATTCAGACTGTTCCCCATCTTCATTACCATATTCACAATTTTCAATCTCTATATCTCTGAAATGAGGTATTATGATTACTTACATTATTTACATTATTCAGACTGTTATCCCCATCTTCATTGCCATATTCACAATGTTTCAATCTCTATATCTCTGAAATGAGGTATTATGATTACTTACATTATTTACATTATTCAGACTGTTATCCCCATCTTCATTGCCATATTCACAATATTTTTCTATATCTCTGAAATGAGGTATTATGATTACTTATTATTTACATTATTCAGACTGTTATCCCCATCTTCATTGTCATATTCATAATATTTCAATCTCTATATCTCTGAAATTACATTATTTACATTATTCAGACTGTTATCCCCATCTTCATTGCCATATTCACAATCATGTTTCAATCTTTTCAATCTCTATATCTCTGAAATCTTATGATTGCCATTATTTACATTATTCAGACTCTGAAATGAGGTATTATGATTACTATTACATTATTTACATTATTCAGACTGTTATCCCCATCTTCATTGCCATATTCACAATGTTTCAATCTCTATATCTCTGAAATGAGGTATTATGATTACTTGCCATTATTTACATTATTCAGACTGTTATCCCCATCTTCATTGTCATATTCATCTTCATTTGCCATATTTTTTCTATATCTCTGAAATAGGTATTATGATGAACATTATTTACATTATTCAGACTGTTATCCCCATCTTCATTGCCATATTACAATTATTCAGATTATGATTACTTACATTATTTACATTATTCAGACTGTTATCCCCATCTTCATTGCCATATTCACAATGTTTCAATCTCTATATCTCTGAAATGAGGTATTATGATTACTTACATTATTTACATTATTCAGACTGTTATCCCCATCTTCATTGCCATATTCACAATTTTTCAATCTCTATCTCTGAAATGAGGTATTATGATTACTTACATTATTTACATTATTCAGACTGTTATCCCCATCTTCATTGCCATATTCATAATATTTCAATCTATATCTCTGAAATGAGGTATTATGATTACTTGCATTATTTACATTATTCAGACTGTTATCCCTTCATCTTCATTTCAATCTCATATTCACAATGATTACTTACATTATTTTTCAGACTGTTATCCCTATCTTCATTTCTATAATTTCAAATCTATATCTCTGAAATGAGGTATTATGATTACTTACATTATTTACATTATTCAGACTGTTATCCCCATCTTCATTGCCATATTCACAATATTTCAATCTCTATATCTCTGAAATGAGGTATTATGATTACATTATTTACATTATTTACATTATTCAGACTGTTATCCCCATCTTCATTACCATATTCTTCAATATTTCAATCTCTATATCTCTGAAATGAGGTATTATGATTACTTGCATTATTTTACATTATTCAGACTGTTATCCCCATCTTCATTGCCATATTCATTATTTCAATCTCTAGATCTCTGTTATCCCCATTCTTCATTATTGACTGTTATCCCCATATTCATAATATTTCAATCTATATCTCTGAAATGAGGTATTATGATTACTTACATTATTTACATTATTCAGACTGTTATCCCCATCTTCATTGCCATATTCACAATGTTTCAATCTATATCTCTGAAATGAGGTATTATGATTACTTACATTATTTACATTATTCAGACTGTTATCCCCATCTTCATTGCCATTATTCAGACTGTTTTATCTCTATATCCATGTGGTATTATGATTCATTATTTACATTATTCAGACTGTTATCCCCATCTTCATTTTCCATGTCTATATCTCTGAAATGAGGTATTATGATTACTTACATTATTTACATTATTCAGACTGTTATCCTCATCTTCATTGCCATATTCAATATTTCAATCTCTATATCTCTGAAAGAGGTATTATGATTATTTACATTATTATTTACATTATTCAGACTATTTATCCCCATCTTCATTGCCATATTAACATTATTTCATTTATCTTATATATTGAAATGTTATTATGATTACTTACATTATTTACATTATTCAGACTGTTATCCCCATCTTCATTGCCATATTCACAATGTTTCAATCTCTATATCTCTGAAATGAGGTATTATGATTACTTACATTATTTACATTATTCAGACTGTTATCCCCATCTTCATTGCCATTTATTTCAAAATCTATATTCTGAAAAGGTTTATGATTACTTTTACATTATTTACATTATTCAGACTGTTATCCCTATCTTCATTCATATTATATGTTATGTCATATGATGAGGTATTATGATTACTTACATTATTTACATTATTCAGACTGTTATCCCCATCTTCATTGCCATATTCATATTTTTCTCAATGATTTCATTACATTATTCAGACTGTTATATCTTCATTGAAATGTTTCAATCTCTATGTCTCTGAAATGAGGTATTATGATTACTTACATTATTTACATTATTCAGACTGTTATCCCCATCTTCATTGCCATATTCACAATGTTTCAATCTCTATATCTCTGAAATGAGGTATTATGATTACTTACATTATTTACATTATTCAGACTGTTATCCCCATCTTCATTGCCATATTCACAATGTTTCAATCTCTATATCTCTGAAATGAGGTATTATGATTACTTACATTATTTACATTATTCGGACTGTTATCCCCATCTTCATTGCCATATTCACAACGTTTCAATCTCTATATCTCTGAAATGAGGTATTATGATTACCACATTTCAGATTTATCCCCATCTTATTCAGACTGTTTATCCCTCATCTTCATTTTTACATTATTCAGATATCCCCATCTTCATTGCCATATTTCAATGTTTCAATCTCTATATCTCTGAAATGAGGTATTATGATTACTTACATTATTAACATTATTCGGACTGTTATCCCCATCTTCATTGCCATATTCACAATGTTTGAATCTCTATATCTCTGAAATGAGGTATTATGATTACTTGCATTATTTATTTTCAGACTGTTATTATTCAGACTGTTATCCCCATCTTCATTGCCATATTCACAATTCAATGTTTCAATCTCTATATCTCTGAAATGAGGTATTATGATTACTTACATTATTTACATTATTCAGACTGTTATCCCCCTCATCTTCATTGCCATATTCACAATGTTTCAATCTCTATATCTCTGAAATGAGGTATTATGATTACTTACATTATTTACATTATTCAGACTGTTATCCCCATCTTCATTGCCATATTCACAATGTTTCAATCTATATCTCTGAAATGAGGTATTATGATTATTCAGACTGTTATTATTTACATTATTCAGACTGTTATCCCCATCTTCATTGTTATCCCCATCTTCATATTCACAATGTTTTCAATCTCTATATCTCTGAAATGAGGTATTATGATTACTTACATTATTTACATTATTCAGACTGTTATCCCCATCTTCATTGCCATATTCACAATCTCTGAAATGAGGTATTTTCATTATTCAGACTGTTATCCCCATCTTCATTCTATATCTCTGAAATGAGGTATTATGATTACTTACATTATTTACATTATTCAGACTGTTATCCCCATCTTCATTGCCATATTCACAATGTTTCAATCTCTATATCTCTGAAATGAGGTATTATGATTACTTACATTATTTACATTATTCAGACTGTTATCCCCATCTTCATTGCCATATTCACAATGTTTCAATCTCTATTTCTCTGAAATGAGGTTTCATTATTTCATTATTCAGACTGTTATCCCCATCTTCATTGCCATATTCACAATTTTTATCTCTATATCTCTGAAATGAGGTATTATGATTACTTACATTATTTACATTATTCAGACTGTTATCCCCATCTTCATTGCCATATTCACAATGTTTCAATCTCTATATCTCTGAAATGAGGATTACTTACATTTATGATTACTTACTCTGAAATGAGGTATTATGATTATTTACATTATTATTCAGACTGTTATCCTCATCTTCATTGCCATATTCATAATATTTCAATCTATATCTCTGAAATGAGGTATTATGATTACTTACATTATTTACATTATTCAGACTGTTATCCCCATCTTCATTGCCATATTCACAATTTTTCAATCTCTATATCTCTGAAATGAGGTATTATGATTACTTACATTATTTACATTATTCAGACTGTTATCCCCATCTTCATTGCCATATTCACAATGTTTCAATCTCTATATCTCTGAAATGAGGTATTATGATTACTTACATTATTTACATTATTCAGACTGTTATCCCCATCTTCATTGCCATTCATTTATTCATCTATATCTCTGAAATGAGGTATTATGCCATTATTTACATTATTCAGACTGTTATCCCCATCTTCATTGCCATATCTATGTTTCAATCTCTATAAATGAGGTATTATGATTACTTACATTATTTACATTATTCAGACTGTTATCCCCATCTTCATTGCCATATTCACAACGTTTTCTGAAATCTCTATATCTCTGAAATGAGGTATTATGATTACTTATATTATTTACATTATTCAGACTGTTATCCCCATCTTCATTGCCATATTCACAATATTTCAATCTCTATATCTCTGAAATGAGGTATTATGATTACTTACATTATTTACATTATTCAGATCTTCATTGTTATCTATATCCCATTATTTACATTATTCAGACTGTTTCCCCTCTTCATTGCCATATTCACAATGTTTTCAATGTCTATATCTCTGAAATGAGGTATTATGATTACTTACATTATTTACATTATTCAGACTGTTATCCCCATCTTCATTGCCATATTCACAATGTTTCAATCTCTATATCTCTGAAATGAGGTATTATGATTCTCATTATTTACATATTCAGACTGTTATGAAATGAGGTATTATGATTACTATGCATTATTTACATTATTCAGACTGTTATCCCCATCTTCATTGCCATATTCACAATGTTTCAATCTCTATATCTCTGAAATGAGGTATTTGATTACTTACATTATTTACATTATTCAGACTGTTATCCCCAATCTCTATATCTCATTGATTACTTGCATTATTTACATTATTCAGACTGTTATCCCCATCTTCATTATATTCACAATGTTTCAATCTCTATATCTCTGAAATGATTGTATTATGATTACTTACATTATTCGTTTTATTCAGACTGTTATCCCCATCTTCATTGCCATATTCACAATGTTTCAATCTCTATATCTCTGAAATGAGGTATTATGATTACTTACATTATTTACATTATTCGGACTGTTATCCCCATCTTCATTGCCATATTCACAATGTTTGAATCTCTATATCTCTGAAATGAGGTATTATGATTACTTACATTATTCAGACTGTTATCCCCATCTTCATTGCCATATTCACAATGTTTCAATCTCTATATCTCTGAAATGAGGTATTATGCCGGCATTTACATTATTCAGACTGTTATCCCCATCTTCATTGCCATATTCACAATGTTTCAATCTCTATATCTCTGAAATGAGGTATTATGATTACTTACATTATTTACATTATTCAGACTGTTATCCCCATCTTCATTGCCATATTCACAATGTTTCAATCTCTATATCTCTGAAATGAGGTATTATGATTACTTACATTATTTACATTATTCAGACTGTTATCAATATATTCTGAAATGAGGTATTTGATTACTACATTATTTACATTATTCAGACATTATTCACAATTATTTCAATCTCTATATCTCTGAAATGAGGTATTATGATTACTTACATTATTTACATTATTCAGACTGTTATCCCCATCTTCATTGCCATATTCACAATATTTCAATCTCTATATCTCTGAAATGAGGTATTATGATTACTTACATTATTTACATTATTCAGACTGTTATCCCCATCTTCATTGCCATATTCACAATGTTTCAATCTATATCTCTGAAATGAGTATTATTATGATTACTTCCATTATTTTACATATTCTGTTATCCCATCTTCATTGCCATATTCACAATGATGAGGTATTATGATTACTTACATTATTTACATTATTCAGACTGTTATCCTCATCTTCATTTGCCATATTCACAACGTTTCAATGTTTCTCTATATCTCTGAAATGAGGTATTATGATTACTTACATTATTTACATTATTCAGACTGTTATCCCCATCTTCATTGCCATATTCACAATGTTTCAATCTCTATATCTCTGAAATGAGGTATTATGATTACTTACATTATTTACATTATTCAGACTGTTATCCCCATCTTCATTGCCATATTCACAATTTTTCAATCTCTATATCTCTGAAATGAGGTATTATGATTACTTACATTATTTACATTATTCAGACTGTTATCCCCATCTTCATTGCCATATTCACAATGTTTCAATCTCTATATCTCTGAAATGAGGTATTATGATTATTTACATTATTACTGTTTATTGATTATTTACATTATTCAGACTGTTATCCCCATCTTCATTGCCATATTCACAATGTTTCATATTCTCTATATCTCTGAAATGAGGTATTATGATTACTTACATTATTTACATTATTCAGACTGTTATCCCATCTTCATTGCCATATTCACAATGTTTCAATCTCTATATCTCTGAAATGAGGTATTATGATTACTTACATTATTTACATTATTCAGACTGTTATCCCCATCTTCATTACCATATTCACAATGTTTCAATCTCTATTTCTCTGAAATGAGGTATTATGATTACTTACATTATTTACATTATTCAGACTGTTATCCCCATCTTCATTGTCATATCCATAATATTTCAATTATTTGAGGTATTATGATTATTATTCATTATTCAGACTGTTATCCCCATCTTCATTGCCATATTCACAATGTTTCAATCTCTAT
Organism: Acanthosepion pharaonis; assembly: GCA_903632075.3. NCBI lineage: Eukaryota > Metazoa > Mollusca > Cephalopoda > Sepiida > Sepiidae > Acanthosepion > Acanthosepion pharaonis. Next base: position 2,704,660 of record CAHIKZ030000258.1, read on the forward strand.
ATCTCTGAAATGAGGTATTATGATTACATTATTTTACATTATTTACATTATTCAGACTGTTATCCCCATCTTCATTGCCATATTCACAATTTCAATCTCTATATCTCTGAAATGAGGTATTATGATTACTTACATTATTTACATTATTCAGACTGTTATCCCCATCTTCATTGCCATATTCACAATGTTTCAATCTCTATATTCTGAAATGAGGTATTATGATTACTTACATTATTTACATTATTCAGACTGTTATCCCCATCTTCATTGCCATATTCACAATGTTTCAATCTCTATATCTCTGAAATGAGGTATTATGATTACTTACATTATTTACATTATTCAGACTGTTATCCCCATCTTCCCATATTTCACAATGTTTCATTGCCATGTTTACATTATCCAGCCATCTTCATTGCCATATATTTCAATCTCTATATCTCTGAAATGAGGTATTATGATTACTTACATTATTTACATTATTCAGACTGTTATCCCCATCTTCATTCATATTCAATGTTTGCCTATATTCTGAAACAATTATTTCATTATTTTTGCATTATTCAGACTGTTATCCTATCTTGTTTATATTTCAATCTATATCTCTGAAATGAGGTATTATGATTACTTACATTATTTACATTATTCAGACTGTTATCCCCATCTTCCCCATCACAATGTTTCAAATCTATATCTCTGAAATGAGGTATTATGATTACTTACATTATTTACATTATTCAGACTGTTATCCCCATCTTCATTGCCATATTCACAATGTTTCAATCTCTATATCTCTGAAATGAGGTATTATGATTACTTACATTATTTACATTATTCAGACTGTTATCCCCATCTTCATTGCCATATTCACAATGTTTCAATCTCTATATCTCTGAAATGAGGTATTATGATTACTTACATTATTTACATTATTCAGACTGTTATCCCCATCTTCATTGCCATATTCACAATTTTCATTCTATGGACTGAAATGTTATTATGATTCTTCATTATTGCCATTATTCAGACTGTTATCCCCATCTTCATTGCCATATTCAATGTTTCAATCTCTATATCTCTGAAATGAGGTATTATTGATTATTTACATTATTTACATTATTCAGACTGTTATCCTCATCTTCATTGCCATATTCATTATTTACATTTTCAGACTGTTATCCCCATCTTCATTGCCATATTCCAATGTTTCTGTCAATCTCTATATCTCTGAAATGAGGTATTATGATTACTTACATTATTTACATTATTCAGACTGTTATCCCCATCTTCATTGCCATATTCACAATGTTTCAATCTCTATATCTCTGAAATGAGGTATTATGATTACTTACATTATTTACATTATTCAGACTGTTATCCCCATCTTCATTGCCATATTCACAATATTTCAATCTCTATATCTCTGAAATGAGGTATTATGATTACATTATTCAGATTATTTATTATTCAGACTGTTATCCCTTCATCATTATTCATATTCACAATGTTTCAATCCATATCTCTTCATTTCATTTCTTGCCATTATTTACATTATTATTATATTACTTGCATTATTTACTATTATCCCCATCTTCATTGCCATATTCACAATGTTTCAATCTCTATATCTCTGAAATGAGGTATTATGATTACTTACATTATTTACATTATTCAGACTGTTATCCCCATCTTCATTGCCATATTCACAATGTTTCAATCTCTATATCTCTGAAATGAGGTATTATGATTACTTACATTATTTACATTATTCAGACTGTTATCCCCATCTTCATTGCCATATTTACAATATTTCAATCTCTATATCTCTGAAATGAGGTATTATGATTACTTACATTATTTACATTATTCAGACTGTTATCCCCATCTTCATTGCCATATTCACAATATTTCAATCTCTATATCTCTGAAATGAGGTATTATGATTACTATTATTTACATTATTCAGACTGTTATCCCATCTTCATTGCCATATTCACAATGTTTCAATCTCTATATCTCTGAAATGAGGTATTATGATTACTATATTATTTACATTTATTCAGACTGTTATCCCCATCTTCATTCATATTCATAATATTTGTCTATATCTCTGAAATGAGGTATTATGATTACTTACATTATTTACATTATTCGGACTGTTATCCTCATCTTCATTATCCCATCTTATTCCAATCAATCTTATACTGAAATAATTGTTTACATTATTCAGACTGTTATCCCCATCTTCATTATATTCATAATGTTTATCTGTCTATATCTCTGAAATGAGGTATTATGATTACTTACATTATTTACATTATTCAGACTGTTATCCCCATCTTCATTGCCATATTCACAATGTTTCAATCTCTATATCTCTGAAATATTGATGATTACATTATTTACATTATTCAGACTGTTATCCCCATCTTCATTGCCATATTCACAATGTTTCAATCTCTATATCTCTGAAATGAGGTATTATGATTACTTACATTATTTACATTATTCAGACTGTTATCCCCATCTTCATTGCCATATTCACAATGTTTCAATCTCTATATCTCTGAAATGAGGTATTATGATTACTTACATTATTTACATTATTCAGACTGTTATCCCCATCTTCATTGCCATATTCACAATATTTCAATCTCTATATCTCTGAAATGAGGTATTATGATTATCTTCATTATTATTTACATTATTCAGACTGTTATCCCCATCTTCATCTCTATATTCTGAAATATTTCATTATTGTCCCCATCTTCTGCCATATATCTCTGAAATGAGGTATTATGATTACTTACATTATTTACATTATTCAGACTGTTATCCCCATCTTCATTGCCATATTCACAATGTTTCAATCTCTATATCTCTGAAATGAGGTATTATGATTACTTACATTATTTACATTATTCAGACTGTTATCCCCATCTTCATTGCCATATTCTGAAATGAGGTACAACTTTTTCAATCTCTATATCTCTGAAATGAGGTATTATGATTACTTACATTATTTACATTATTCAGACTGTTATCCCCATCTTCATTGCCATATTCACAATGTTTCAATCTCTATATCTCTGAAATGAGGTATTATGATTACTTACATTATTTACATTATTCAGACTGTTATTCCCCATCTTCATTATTTACATTATTCAGACTGTTATCCCCATCTTCATTGCCATATTCATAATGTTTCAATCTATATCTCTGAAATGAGGTATTATGATTACTTTACATTATTTACATTATTCAGACTGTTATCCCCATCTTCATTGCCATATTCACAATGTTTCAATCTCTATATCTCTGAAATGAGGTATTATGATTACTTACATTATTTACATTATTCAGACTGTTATCCATATTCACAATCTTCATTGCCTGTTTTATATTCACAATTTTTCAATCTCTATATCTCTGAAATGAGGTATTATGATTTATTATTTACATTATTCAGACTTTATCCCATCTTATTTCATATTCACAATGTTTCAATCCCTGAAATGAGGTATTATGATTCTTCATTTGCCACATTATTCAGACTGTTATCCCCATCTTCATTGCCATATTCAATGTTTCAATCTCTATATCTCTGAAATGAGGTATTATGATTACTTACATTATTTACATTATTCAGACTGTTATCCCCATCTTCATTGCCATATTCACAATGTTTCAATCTCTATATCTCTGAAATGACTGTATTATGATTACTTACATTATTTACATTATTCAGACTGTTATCCCCATCTTCATTGCCATATTCACAATATTTCAACATATCTCTAAAATCTCTATATCTCTGAAATGAGGTATTATGATTACTTACATTATTTACATTATTCAGACTGTTATCCCCATCTTCATTGCCATATTCATTGCCATTTTTCAATGTCTATATCTCTGAAATGAGGTATTATGATTATTATTTACATTATTTATTTACATTATTCAGACTGTTATCCCCATCTTCATTGCCATATTCATTATTTACATTATTCAGACTTTCATCTTCATTGCCATCTTACAATGTTATCTCTGAAATGAAATGAGGTATTATGATTACTTACATTATTTACATTATTCAGACTGTTATCCCCATCTTCATTGCCATATTCACAATGTTTCAATCTCTATATCTCTGAAATGAGGTATTATGATTACTTACATTATTTACATTATTCAGACTGTTATCCCCCATCTTATTGCCATATTCACAATTCAATCTTGCATTATTTACATTATTCAGACTGTTATCCCCATCTTCATTGCCATATTGTTTCAATGTTTCTGAAATCTATTATATCTCTGAAATTCAGAGGTATCTTCATGATTACTTATCTCTGAAATGAGGTATTATGATTATTTACATTATTTACATTATTCAGACTGTTATCCCCATCTTCATTTGCCATATTCACAATGTTTCAATCTCTATATCTCTGAAATGAGGTATTATGATTACTTACATTATTTACATTATTCAGACTGTTATCCCCATCTTCATTGCCATATTCACAATTTTCAATCTCTATATCTCTGAAATGATTACTTACATTATTTACATTATTCAGACTGTTATCCCCCATCTTTTGCCATATTCACAATGTTTTCAATCTCTATAGAAATGAGGTATTATGGATAATCTTCATTGTCATAATGTTTCAATCTCTATATCTCTGAAATGAGGATTATGATTACTTACATTATTTACATTATTCAGACTGTTATAATCTTCATTGTCATATTCACAATGTTTCATCTATATCTCTGAGATGATTACTTACATTATTTACATTATATCAGAGTATCATCTTCATTGCCATATTCATAATGTTTTATTATCTCTAATCTGAAATATAATGATGAATAACAGTCTGAATAATGTAAATAATGTAAGTAATCATAATACCTCATTCAGAGATATATGAACTGAAAGATCGTGAATATGGCAATGAAGATAATATTCAATAAATCAGTAAAATTTCCTAATTAACTTTCATTTCAGAGATAACTAGATCTATAATATTCCAGAGTTTCAAGTCAAAATGCTTGTTAAGGCTAGATACTTGAAAAATCTATTGAAATTATTATCAGAACTTATATGTATATGTCTTGCTAAGCATAAGTTTCACATTTCAAATCTGAAATTATCATATCAGAGATTTGTTAAAAATATTGCATTTTAATTTTAGAACCAGTTAGAATATTTTTTTAAAATATCCTTATATATAAATATATGTACATGGGAGCTTATAGATATATATGCATACATATACATTTGATTTCAGTTTTTTAATTATTTCATATATATATATATATATATATATATATATATATATATTAATGATTGATTTCACTGTATGAGGATCCAAACAACATCATTCAGTTTTTATGTTTGTGTTGCATATGACAATATATATATATATATATATATATATATATATATATAAATAAATAAAAAGAAAGAACAGTAAGATATATAATCCGGTGTTCTTATTGATATTTTTATTTTACAAAATAGTGCTCAATGTAAATTTACAGAGCATTCCCTGCCCTATCTAAACATAACCCCTTTTTCGAATGTAACTAATAACTGATACAACAAAAGTTAATAAAAATGAACACACTACCACCCCTTTGTCTGGATAAGTAGACTTCTCTGTATTCTTGGAAACAGTGAATTATGATTTTTTTTGTGGCTTTAAAACTCAGTAAATTTAAAAAATAAGTTACTCCAAAATTCGCATGAGGATGAAATGGAACTAATGTTTTTAATTTAAATACAAAATTAAATTTCAAGCTTTTAGCTTCTATTTTTAAATCATGGTTATTACCGTGTAGTGAAAAAGATATTTTAAATCAGTTAATTTATAATATTATATATATATATATATATATATATATATATATATATATAATATCATTATTATTTTAGTATTCATTCATTATTGTATATTTGTTTCATTATTTTTAATTGCTTAAATAATTATAGATTGAATTTATTTTATATAATTATTTATATGTTTTACTTTCAGGAAATGCCATGCATATTTTTAGACTAAATTGAGTAAGTCAATAAATAAGTCACTTGCATTTTTATTGATTTATAAAATAAGTGAATAAACACAATTAAGATTGAATGAATTGAAGATTTGAAGTAAGATTGACAAAATATTGCTGGAGTCTGTGAAGTTACTGAAGATTTTAGGAGAACATTCCAGTGATAGCCACCATATATCTAGTGTGCAATAATAATAATAATAATAATAATAATAATAAAAATAATATGGGATCTCTCAGTACAAACTGATCATGTCATGGAAGTGCTTGGAATGCCACCTAGACAACTGAAACAGCACTTAGGAAGAATTGGAATTGATTGTAAACCTTCAGAAAATTGCTATCATTTACTCTGCAAAGATTCTCTAAAATATACTTGACTTGTGAGAAGTATTGTACTAAGAATGATTATTGTGGCTTCTGATTTTAATTGTTTGGAGGCATTAACATGTACTTTTTAGTCTTAGAGCAGTGTTTTGCAAAGTGGGTGTTACCTCCTCCTTGTGGGCTCTGTTATGTTGAAAGTGGGCATTGGGAGATTCTATTTTATTTGGGGAGCAGGGCACTGGGCATTTATGAATTTTTTTCTAATTTTCAAAAATTATTCAATACTGGAGACAAAAGGAAATTTCTGAAAGGTATCTAAAGATGTGGAAAGCTAGCAAATATTTCTACATTGCTTTTCCAACATCCTATATGGCTAAAGGTGGTTTCAACACACTGACACAACTTCTTACTAAATAAAGAAACTGCCGGAAAATTACAAAACCAGGAGATCTACGATTAGTTCCAAGCAACATGAAACCTAGAGTAAGATCCTAAGCCAGTAAGTACCAAAGTCAACCATTGCATTTAAAATATTGGGATAAGTTATCAAATGTACCTAGAGTAAGAACCATAGCCAGTAAGCACCAAAGTCAACCATTGCATTGAAAACATTGAGATAAGCTGTGAAATAAATCTAGAGTAAGAGCCATAGCCAGTAAGCACCAAAGTCAACAATCACATTGAAAACATTGAGATAAGCTATGAAATGTACCTAGAGTAAGAGCCTTAGCCAATAAGCACCAAAGTCAACCATTGCATTGAAAACATTCAGATAAGCTACCAAATGTACCTAAACAGATTTAGCCTGTAAGCACCAAAGTCAACCATCACATTGAAAATATTGAGATAAGCTATCAAATGAACCTAGAGTAAGAACCTTAGCCAGTAAGCACCGAAGTCAACCATCGCATTGAAAACACTATCAAATGAACCTAGAGTAAGCTTCTTAGGCAATAAGCACCAAAGTTAATCATCACATTAAAAACATTGAGATAAGCTATCAAATGTATCCATAGTAAAAGCCATAGCCAGTAAGAACGAAAGTCAACAATCACATTGAAAACTTTGAGAAAACTATGAACGGAATCTACAGTAAGAGCCTTAGCCAACAGGCACCAAAGTCCACAATTGCATTGAAAAAAGCTATCAGATGTACCTAAAGAGCATTAGCCTGTAAGCACCAAAGTCAACCATCACATTGAAAACATTGAGATAAGCTATCAAATGTACCTAGAGTAAGAGGCTTAGCCAGGAAGTACCAAAGTAAACTATCGCATTGAAAACATTGAGATGAGCTAGCAAATGTACCTAAAGAGCCTTAGACTGTAAGCACTAAAGTCAACCATCACATTGAAAACAATGAGATGAGCTATCAAATTAATCTAGAGTAAGAGCCATAGCCAGGAAGCACCAAAGTCAACCATTACATTGAAAATATTTATAAGCTATCAATTGAACCTAAGGTAAGAGCCATAGCCAAGAAGCACCAAAGTCAACCATTGCATTAAAAACATTGAGATAAGCTATCAAATGTACCTTGAGTACGAGCCTTAGCCAGGAAGCTCCAAAGTCAACCATCGCATTGAAAACATTTAGAGTATCTATCAAATGTACCTAGAGTAAGAGCTTTAGCCAGTAAGCACCAAAGTCAACCATTGCATTGAAAACATTGAGATAAGCTATCAAATGTACCTAAAGAGCCTCAGACTGTAAGCACCAAAGTCAACTCACATTGAAAACACTGAAATAAGCTATCAAATGAATCTAGAGTAAGAGCCATAGCAAGGAAGCACGAAAGTCAACCATTACATTGAAAATATTGAGATAAGCTATAATTTGAACCTATGGTAAGGGCTATAGCCAGTAAGCACCAAAGTCAACCATCGCATAGAATACATTGAGATAATCTATCAAATGAATCTAGAGTAAGAGCCATAGCCAGTAAGCACCAATGTCAACCATCGCACTGAAATCATTGAGATAATCTATCAAATGTACCTAGAGTATGAATCTTAGCCAGGAAGCACCAAGGTCAACCATTGCATTGAAAATATTGATAAGGTATCAATTGAACCTAGAGTAAGAGCCATAGCCAGTAAACACCAAAGTCAACCATTGCATTGAAAATATTTATAAGCTATCAATTGAACCTTGAGTAAGAGACATAGCCAGTAAGCACCAAAGTCAACCATTGCATTGAAAACATTGATATAAGCTATCAATTGAGCCTAAGGTAAGAGCCATAGCCAAGAAGCACCAAAGTCAACCATTACATTAAAAACATTGAGATAAGCTATCAAATGTACCTTGAGTACGAGCCTTAGCCAGGAAGCTCCAAAGTCAACCATCGCATTGAAAACATTAAGATTGGCTATCAAATGTACCTAAAGAGACTTAGACTGTAAGCACCAAAGTCAAGCATCACATTAAAAACTGAGATGAGCTATCAAATGAATGTAGATTAATAGCAATAGCCAGGAAGTGAAGCATCGCATTGAAAGCATTGAGATAAGCTATCAAATGTACCTAGAGTAACAGCCATAGTAAGCACAAAGTCCACCATTGCATTGAAAATATTGCTAAGCTATCAATTGAACCTAGAGTAAGAGCCATAGCCAGTAAGCACCAAAATCAACCATTGCATTGAAAATATTGATAAGGTATCAATTAAACCTAGAGCAAGAGATATAGCCAGTAAGCACCAAAGTCAACCAATGCATTGAAAACATTGAGAGAAGCTATCAATTGAACCTAAAGTATGAGCCATAGCCAGTAGGCAACAAAGTCAAGCATTACATTGAAATTATTGAGATAATGTATAAAATGTAAGTTTTTTTTATTGGCATTTATAATAGAAATTACAATTATTTTTGTACTGATATCTATGTGTTATCCTACCTTGAAAGATGTATTCAATATAATATTAGAAATTAAATTTGATGGTAGGTGGTGGTGGTGGTGGGGGGTGTTAGTGAAAATTTGTGCCAAAGTGAGTACTGGTTGAAAAAAAGTTTGGGAAACTTTTGTTTTACTGAATTAAAATAGGCTACAATAAACATCCCATTCAGTATAATATATTTAATTTCTATTTGCCTGATCATAACCAATAGTGTATATCATCTTGATATCTCTGTTCATCTATATTCATGCATGAACACTGTGTGAGAGCATTATAACTGTATCTCAGGAGGGTGGTTGTTTTTAAGTTTGAAGGATGAGACAGTGAAAACAATGGGTGATTCACATCTAGATATTTGTGAACATCTTCAATCAGTGACTGATGGGGTTACATGATTGGAAGTTATTTTTATTTGGGCCGCACTGGAAAGTTGATCCAGATTTATCAAAACCTGACACCATATCAGGTACATTTTGCTATGATGCATGTAAATGGTATACTCTTATTAGACTGAATATTATTGGGCTTTGAACTTTGAATATTTGCACCCCAGCATCACTTTGTTGGCATGATGTTCTCTCACTCAATAATAATAATAATAATAATTCTATGATGAATGTAGATGGTATACTCTTATTAGACTTGGTGTCATGATGGGTATATTGGGCTTTGAATATTTGCACCCCAGCATCACTTTGTTGACATGAGGTTCTCTCACTCAATAATAATAATGATAATAATAATAATAATTCTATGATGAATGTAGATGGTATACTCTTATCAGACTGGGTGTCATGATGGGTATATTGGCCTTTGAATATTTGCACACCAGCATCATTTTGTTGACATCAGGCTCTCTTACTCAATAATAATAATAATAATAATAATAATAATAATAATAATAATAATAATTCTATGATGAATGTAGATGGTATACTCTTATTAGACTTGGTGTCATGATGGGTATATTGGGCTTTGAATATTTGCACCCCAGCATCAATTTGTTGACATGAGACTCTCTCTTAATAATAATAATAATAATAATAATAATAATAATAATAATTCTATGATGCATGTAGATGGTATGCTGTTATCAGACTTGGTGTCATGATGGGTATATTGGGCTTTGAATATTTGAACCCCAGCATCATTTTGTTGGCATGAGACTCTCTCACTTAATAATAATAATAATAATAATAATAATAATAATAATAATAATAATAATTCTATGATGAATGTAGATGGTATACTCTTATCAGACTGCGTGTCATGATGGGTATATTGGGCTTTGTATATTTACACCCCAGCATCATTTTGTTGGCATAAGGCTCTCTCACTTGATAATAATAATAATAATAATGATAATAATAATAATAATAATAATAATAATAATAATAATTCTATGATGAATGTAGATGGTATACTCTTATCAGACTGGGTGTCATGATGGGTATATTGGGCTTTGTATATTTGCACCCCAGCACCACTTTGTTGACATGAGGCTCTCTCACTCAATAATAATAATAATAATAATAATAATAATAATAATTCTATGATGAATGTAGATGGTATACTCTTATCAGACTGGGTGTCATGATGGGTATATTGGGCTTTGAATATTTGAACCCCAGCATCATTTTGTTGGCATAAGGCTCTCTCACCTTATAATAATAATAATAATAATAATATTAATAATAATAATTCTATGATGAATGTAGATAGTGTACTCTTATTAGTGTGGGTGTCATGATGGGTATATTGGGGCTTTGTATATTTGTACACCAGCATTGGAGAGTTCCATGGCAGCCTTAAAAAGTACAATCATTTTTCTCAGAAGTACAGCTCAAATATGTGTGCTCATATTTTCAAAAATGTGCAGTGAAAATATCAAGAAGCCATTTCTGACTTTAGGTCACTCATTGGGACCCAGAAGGAAATGTTTATACAACAGAAATCCTCAAATATAATGAATTAAAGAATTAAATTCTGAAAGTTTGGGAAAAACAATTTCAGTGCCAGTAACCAGTGGAGCCTTGGAGTATATGTACAAAAAATATTTGAAAAATCTTGCAGGTATCAAATTGTGATTTGGCAGTAATGCCATTACAAAAAGCATGCATACTCAGAACAGCAAAAGTACTTCAGAAAATATTAGATAAAATTCACTAATAAAAAGAACAAATGACCTATTTATTTTTAAGTTCTGAGTGTTCACCTAAAAATAAACATCTTGCCCAAAAATCAACATCATATAATGTGCAAATAGTAATTTATTATAATACATGTCTAAGTAACTAAAATCATCATTGGAAGTTGTGTAAAACATAAGGTTTTCAGTGAAAAAGGAATGTATCAACTGAGAAAGTCTTTGAGCCACAAAGACACAAGATTTTGTGGGATTTTTCAATGAAACAGATAAGAAAGTGGAGCATGAAAAACTGGACATGTTGGTGGTAGACAAACTAGAAAAATGAGGGTTAATCACTAAACCATCAAGTCCTTTTGTTGCCAGGTTAGAGCAAAAAGAAGAAGGGAAAGTAATTGAATATGACCCATTGAAGTTTGAACTCATAAGGATTTGGGAGTTGAAAGAGGTTACAATCATACCAGTTGTCATTGGGGTGCTTGGTATGGTGATTGGCAGAATGGATACAGAGATAAAGATAATTGGCATCAATTACTTAGTGGAACTGTTTCAGAAGAGAAGTCACTTAGGTATGGCAAGAATAATCTGGAAAGTGATTATCACTGAGAGAAGGCAGGTGTAACACTTTTCAGAAAATTAGGTGTATGAAAGGCGGGATGCACTACTAAAAACTTTTTTCATTACAGATACTGCAGCCATTTTCCTAACAAAATAGCATGTGCATCAGTATCTGCCTTAGAAATGGAGAAAAGTTGATTTCTTTTCTTTAGAAAAGAGATTGCTTCTATAATTTAAAAGCAAAAGAAGAACTAATATAATATTATCACTAATGACAGAATGATTAAAACACACTGTTGTGTGTGATTTGTTTCTGATTTATTCATTTGATGATAAAAAAAAACAGTTTTTAAAAGAAGTATATTCTCTAGAGAAAATAATTATCATTAATGTTTCAAGTTTTTGAAGTAATAGATGTTTACACTTATTATCTTCCTTAGGGAAAATCATTAATGGTTTAAAATGCTGACAACGTTACCTTCAACAAAATGTTACAAAATTCAAGACAAGTTGTACTTAATCATTGTTCATGTATGCGGCTATGGATCAGTGAACAAGTGGGAATGAAAGGAAACAAACAAAATTTTAATAAATGTTATTTTCCTCATGAAATTAAGAATGCCATTCAGAATGCTAATTGGGCCGCAGGTGGCCTGTGGGCTGCTGTTTGCCCATGTTTGCATAGTTGTTGGTTGAGGCCCACTATTCATACATTAATTACCAGATATTAAGATCTTATCTGAGAGAATACTAAAAAACTACTATTACTACTACTACTACTAATACTAATACTACTAATATTAATAATAGGATAAGAACATTATAAGAATAATGGGATAAGCACATTTTGAAATCAGGGTGGATGAAAATACAGAGATACTAAATTCTGGAAGTGCAAATTAGTGAAATATACCAACTATACCAAGTAGAAACTAAAGTTGTCACTTTTGTGGTTGGTGCCCTCAAGACTATTTCCATGAGTCTTTCTGTCTCACATAACACTTTGGGCTTAGGGATACCTGTCATTATTGGGATTGCATAAGTGGTAACATGACTTTGAACGGTCCATGTGTTGAGGAAAGTGTTGTATCTCTAAGCTGTGGTAAGAGCTTATATATAGTCCTCATCACCCAGACAAAGCATGTCAGAGTCAGAGAGGATATCAAATCAAATAGTAATAATAATAATTAGTAGTAATTATCTTAATTATCAATTAGTTATTATTAACTGCCGCGCCAGGAAATTTTTCTCCCCGGAATTGATCCTTCAGATTTATAAATCAACAATTTGCTCTTGCATGGAGTATTGCTGCCATATATGGTCTGGAGCCCCTTCTGTTTGCCTCAGGGTTCTTGATAAGATCCAGAGGCGGATATGCAATATAATTGGCCCTGTTCTGGCATCTCATCTACAGTCACACTCTCACAGATGTGCAGTTGCCTCTCTCTGTATTTTTTACAAATACTTTCATGGTAATTGCTCCGAGGAGCTGCATTCGCTGGTTCCCAAACTTCATGAATTCAAGCGCCCTACGAGGCTGGCATCCCACTCTCACGCTTTCACTGTCAAAACTAGTAAATGTAGCCATTGCCTCTCTCTGTCTTTTTTATAAATACTTTCATGGTAATTGCTCCGAGGAGCTGCATTTGCTGGTTCCCAGACTTCATGTGTTCAAGCACCCTATGAGGCTGGCATCCTGCTCTCACCCTTTCACTGTTGAAACTATTAAATGTAGCTGTCTCTTCTACTCCAACAGCTTCATATCTCACACTTCTCGCCTGTGGAACTCCCTTCCTTATTCCAGTTTCCCTGTGAGCTATAATCTCCATCTATTCAAATGTAATGTCAATCGACATCTCCAGTTGCCTTGATCTATCCACTAACCTTCTCTTCATCCTTTCCTCTATCACTCCTATCTGATCTTGCTCCAAATCTTCTGTAGCCCCTTGCATCCTAGTGGCTTCCCGCCTTGTTTGGGGTGAAATGCTTAAAAAAAAAAAAAAATCATTATTATCAACATCAGCATTTTAACATAAAAATATAAAGGTTATAGATATTGTCATAGATGGCAGTGATGATGATAATATTACATTTTGACTTGGTGTTATTCTCATTATAATGAACCAATGAGAAAGAAATGGATGAATCATGTAAGGAAACCCTTTAAATAACTGAAAGATAATTATAAAGAAAAAAAATTGTAAGGCAAGCCAGGAGCAACAGACGAAAAAAATTGTATAAAGGTAAAATAAATGTTTAAGCAAAAGGAAGTTAATGGTTGCTAAGGAAGTAAAAAAAATAAAAATAAAAACAGTTTAAAACAAATCAAGAAAAAAACCCAGGACAAATGTCAGAAGAATTGATTCAATATTTTTTCCCCTTTTTTCATTGGCTGTTTTCTTTATCACTTGAAGATAAAGAAAGCAGCCAATGAAAAGAGGGGAAAAATATTTGACATGTAAAAATAATTATTAAAATACAGGACACCAGGAGGATTTGTTAGGTGTAAGCTGTTAACATATTTGTTGTATCACTAGAAAGTATCTTTGGTTCTTGGTGATCAGTGATAGCTTAATCTTTTGCAACGTTTCCTAGCAAATGGCATGTGACATTATGAGAGAAGAATATCTAAATATCATGGTTTTGTGGGGTCACTCACATCATACCAACAATGATAGCCTCATGTTCACATAGGGTAAAAAAAATCATAATAGAAATAGCACTACAAGTTTGTTAAATTATAAATCATACAATTTTAATTATTTTTGTGTATTGGTGTTTGTGTATTACATGTGATAAAAGGAAGAAGTCATTATAACAAGAAATTTCCTGAGGAAAGGAGATGGACAGCTCAACCTTATGGTTATTAGAAAAGAGAATAAATTCATTGGTGCAAAGTTCCATTTTCAGTCATGAAAGGTTTCTGTTGCAGTCTAAGAAAACTTTTTCTTTTCTTTTTGGTTTTATTTAATTTATTCTAAAGAAAGTTTAAATGTTATTTCTTTTATTTTTTTAATAATATTATTTATTATTATTATTATTATTATTATTATATTATCATTATTTATTATTATTATTATTATATTATTATTATATTATAATTATTATATAATTATATTATTATTATTATTATATTATTATTTCTTATTATATTATTATATTTTTTATTATAGTATTATTTATTATTATCATATTATTATAATTATTATTGTTATTATATTATTGTAATTATTATTATATAATTATTATTATTATTATATTATTATTATATTTTATTATTATTATTTATTATTATTTTATCATTATTATTTTTATTATTATATTATTATTTATTATTATTATTATATTATTATAATTATTATTGTATTATTATAATTATTATTATATTATTATAATTATTATTATATAATTATATTATTATTATATTATTTGTATTATAATTATTATTGTATTATTATAATTATTATTATATTATTATAATTATTATTATATAATTATATTATTATTAATATATTATTATATTTTTATTATTATTTATGATATTCATTATTATTATATTATTATTATTTATTATTATTTGATTATTATAATTATTATTTGTATTATTATAATTATTATTATATAATTATATTATTATTATGCTTTATTATTATTATTATTATTTATGATATTCATTATTATTTTTTATTATATTATTATTATTATTATATTATTACAATTATTATTATTATATAATTATTATATTATTATTACATTATTATATTATTAATATTATTATATTATTATTATATTCTATTGTTATTATTATTTATGATGTTTATTATTATTTCATATTTTTATTTTCATTTAATAATAAATAAAAATATATAAATAAATCAAAATATATAAAAAAAATTATCATTTTTTTCAATGTACATTGAGAAAAATCCTTTTATTTTGAACTGATCAAACTAAGATTATACATGAGAAAAATTTTCCATTTTTCAATGCTGATTATTCTTGTCAAAATGAATCTCTTGAATTTTCTGTATCCATTTTTCAACAATCCTTTTTTAAGAATCTTTCTTCCTGCTCTGTGAGCTTTGTTGCTATGGACAACATGGCAGCCTCTTCACCTGTTTACTGACTGCTTTGTGACCCCTGTTCGTTTGCTATGACTAACCCCTGTACGCTTGTCTCTGATTGACCTCATTGTTCATAAGTGCATCTGATTTATTCAGAAAACATTATCTTTATCTTGTCAAATTAATTTGTCCTTTCATCAATCAAAAGTATCTAATTCCATCTTTCTCAAAGGTTTTGTCATTTGACCAATCAGAAGTGTATCTTACTTTGACCTCTAATTTGTTGCTATGACCAAAATTAGCTTGTTTCTTTGATTGTAGAATCTTTAACTAGGTTTCTATACAGCAATATAGAATCTGGGAGACCATATTTTCTATGAAGTACTATAAAGTCTTTTCATGGGATCAATCAAACACTTGCTACAGATGGATCCTGGCAAATTTGTTCTCATTGTTGTATATAGTAATGATAATAATGATGAAGAGATTT
The DNA here is from genome assembly GCA_903632075.3 of Acanthosepion pharaonis. Lineage (NCBI taxonomy): Eukaryota > Metazoa > Mollusca > Cephalopoda > Sepiida > Sepiidae > Acanthosepion > Acanthosepion pharaonis. The sequence goes on from CAHIKZ030000258.1 coordinate 2,721,222, forward strand.
ATAACAATGTGGAAACATTCAGTATTAACTGACCGAGCAGCCATTGCCATTTTCTGTTGAAATTTATAGTGTCTTTCCCTTAAAACAATTTTTTAGACAGATAAGTATCTCAAGTCCAGTAGTTGTGTTGTAGTAAAGAAAAGACTGTCAACTGATAGTAGCAACTGCAATAGATTTCTTCTGTTTCTCGGACGCAACACTTGTAGCCAAATCGCAGTTCAAACGATAGTCTGACGTAACAGTCCAACACACAACGTAGAAACGACAAAATGGGGTCACACGTCCAACCTTCACTTCTCACCACCAACAACACGTGCTCATTCCACCAAGCTAAAAAAAATCATCTCCTTTTATAAGCGAAAAAGAACGACTCTGTTCACCGAGAGAACTTTCTGATTGGTCACACCATTCAGGGGAGAGAAGAACATTAGCATAGCTTCTAGTCATTGATGTAGATTTCTGCTAACTATTTTTTGGTAATTTTTCTTTGGCAGATCGCACACAAAACACAAACTTTTTTTCCGGGGTAACTGATTATCTCTTTCACTACAAGTTGTTAGTGCTCTTTCCAGTATTGATGGTGGGTAGCTTAGGAAAAAAGATGATGTCACATCATCCTTTGATGATTTGTGTATATTTTATATAGTTAGAGGTTGTGCTAAACAAGCTGATAGAAAGATAGAACTGGAAGAATTCTACTTAACTGAATTAAACAGAAAGGATTCTGTGAATTCTGTCAATTTCTGATTAAATTAATAAAAACAGTTCTCAAGTTTCTGACCATGACCACAGTTGGCATCATGAGAAATGAACAAACATGATTGGTCATTATACACTCAGGAATTTAGGCAGAGAGAGAGAGAGTATCAGAGAGAGTATCAGAGAAAGAGGTGAGAGAGACAGAGAGATACAGAGAGTGATATATATATATAGAGTGTAATATATAGAGAGAGAATAGGAGGTAGAAAAAGAGTGAAATAAAAGCAATAGATATGTAAAGATAACCACTTAAAGAGTGAGAAAGAGCAAGAAAGAAAATGTTAAAGAAAGAAAAAAATGTATAGCACAGAGAGAGAGAGAGACAGAGAGAGGGAATAATATACATAGAGAGAGGGAGAGCAGAAAAAGAGAGAAAGGAAAGATTAAAGATATGTGAAAATAGCCACATAGGGAGCAAGAAAGATCGAGAGAGAATGGGAAAAAGAAATAAATGCTGCATACTGAGAGAGAGAGAGAGAGAGAGAAAGAGTAGGAGAGAAATTGAGAGAAAATAGACACA
>CAHIKZ030000258.1:2725000-2763806 GCA_903632075.3 Acanthosepion pharaonis
TATATATAATAATAGAATTGTTGATATTTTTGTAATTCAGATATGTAAAAATTGCCATGGGTTTTTTGTAAGTGAGATATTACTTCAAAAGAGAAACAAGATGTTTTATGGATTTTGTTTTTGGAACAAATCATTGTAAATTATGAAGAAGTTGAACAAAGATTTGAAAAGAAAGCAAAAACATTGATAAGATAATAAAAAGGAAATAAAATTAGCTTTAAGCATGTCATAAAAAGAAATCCGAGAACAAATTGAAGGGTTAATGAAGGAAGAAAGTGGATTGGATAGTGAAAACAATATTTGAAGAATCTTGTGTTGCAAATGTAAACAGAAAAAATTCAGAATATTAAAAACTGTAGCTAAAAACATGAAAACCGATTTCTCACTGATGATTTTTAGCAGTGAATATAGAGTTACATTAGGCAGACTTGATGGCACATTTAAAAATTATGTTCTTCCAAGAAATAATCAAAGAACATGACTTAGAAAAGAATAGTTGTGTGGAGATCTGAAATTTCCAGAAAATAATCAAGCGATGTGATTAATTGATTATTATTCACCATGGAATTAAGTGCATTGACAAAGAAGTTTTCTGTGTTTAAAATAATTAGTTTTGTGTATAAGTTTGTTATATATCTAATTGTTTTTTTTTCTGGGGTTCTGCAAATGATCTAAAATAATAAATCTTTCATAACATTTTTTGCTTGTTAGTCAATCTGGTCATCCTGAAATTTTATTCCAGATAAGACACCCCTTTCTGCTGACAGGAAATTGTCTCATTAACTGCATTGTATTTATTGTGTTTTGTGTATATTTGCATTTTTTTTTGCTGATGTTTTACAAGGTATTTGTTTTTAGGTTTTGTCTTATAAGCAATGAAGTAAGAAATTGTTTTCATGCCTGAATTTTGGGATAAGTTCTGGCTGTTTATTTAGTAATTTATGTTGAACTAGGAAGGTGACTATAGCTATTTTCTCCTCCAGACAAAGATTATCTATCTATCTATCTATCTATCTATCTATCTATCTATCTATCTATCTATCTATCTATCTATCTATCTATCTATCCCAGTCTGTTCATTATCTATCTATCTATCTATGAAAACGTATTCGAAGATGATTTCAAAATATTAAAATATTAAAAAAGGTCGATTGAACTATCTTATATAAAGAGTTCAAGAAATCCCTTCCGTCGAATACGTTTTCACAACATCGCCCACGTGACGACAACGTGATCATATTTAAACAGAACGCTGAACTCATATAAAAATTTCAGTTATCTGTTTGGATTAGTTGGGCTCTTATGTCCGTCTTATCGTATTTTATTTATTTTATGGATTTTATACGATACCAGTCAGAACTTAGCATCCGTATTGTTTGTTTCTTGAATGGGTTGGACAAGCTGTATTGACCTACGTATCTGATAAGTTTTGCAAATCTTTTTTTTCCTTTTTAATTTTTGTTTAAAAGCCTTTTGTTTTTGATTTTTTCTGTACTTGTGCATAATTTTTTTTTTTTTACCCCCCTCAATGTTTTGTTTGCCTTCGTTTACCTTTGTTTGCTCCTTTGTTGAAATTTATTTTTATTTGTCCACCGTTTTTCTTTATGTTTTTCTTTTTGTTTTAGAAAAAAAAAAAAAAAAAAATTATTATTTTACACTTAAAAGACATTCGTTCTGTCGTGATGGTTGTCGTAGGCCACCATGGACGAGAACGTAAATAATACACCAAATTCGGCCTGGTCTGAGAATAGACCGAAAAAGAAAAAAGATGCCGAATATTACGCAGCTCAAAGAGAGACCTTTGAAGGGTCGTTTAAGGAAAATGAATTCCTTACGATCCCTGAAGCACTGGAAGCGGTAGAAACGAAAATCATTTCCCTGCTGACGTCCGACATGAAAAGTCGGAAATTAACCGGAGTCAGCAGGGAGACAATGGAAGAGGTCCTAAAGACCTTGAAAATTTATCCGAAGGTGCTGGATAGGAGGTCAAACGCAATGTGAGACATTCTCCTACCAACAGAACTGGATGCGAAGCAGTTGGCAGGCAGAGTCTTGACAACAAAAAACCTCAAGCTGCAAACGGAATACATGGGCACCCGTAGGACTAAAATAACAGTCCACGGCGTGCCTGTGGACATCTCGGAGGACAGAATGGGGGCCTTCTTCGCCCAGTATGGAAAAGTGGAGGAGGTCAAAGCGATAGTGAGCAAGTCCGGCATTGCCACGGGTGACGTGGAACTGCAGGTGACCCTAAACCAGAAAGAATTTAGGATAATTCCCAACACCCTGGTTTGCAGGAAAAGAAAGATGTGGGTCGTGGTGGAAGGCAGGCGACCGAATTGTTGTGTGTGTGGTGTCCTGGGACACATGGCGAAAGATTGCCCAACGAAACAACCTCAGCCTGTAAGCCAGCCCTCGCCACCAGTAGCAGCAGTAGCGGTGAACGACAAAAAGGCAGAAGCAGATAAAAACGCTGACGGAGCCTGGAAGGAGGTTGTAAATGGAAGGAAGGGGAAGAATGTACCAGCTCCCCCCAAAGGAGAAGCCTCAACCACCATCAAAGCCGCAGGTGGAAAAGAAAAAAGGGGAAAAAGATGTGGCGAAAAAACAGTCGCCCAAAAAACCCCCACAAAAACAGCAGCAGCAGCAACAACAACCACAGCAGCAGGAGCAGCAGCAGCAGCAGCTACCAAAGGAACAAAGAGACAGTCCGATGGAAGTTGAACACATGCCTCCACCTCGAGTGGCGTCTCTGAAGAGGTGCAGAGAAGAAGAGGAGGAGGAGGAGGAAGAAGAAGAAGAAAGAAAAACACAAGAAAGTTGTTCTGGTCGTAGCCGGGCGGAACGCAGTCTGGTCAAAACCAGGAGGCGCTCCTTCCCGGGTTCGCCAATTAGATCGTCCTGCTCTCCCGGCATTAAGAGCTTCCCTTCCTCCCCTTCCCGTGCTACATGCCCCTCTCCCTCCACATCTTCCCCAAGTTCGTTGAACACACCACCATACACGCCCACCTCCTCCCCTCCCCATCCTGCTAGGGAGAAAAAGAAATTGTTTGAGGGCCCCGAGTCAATTTGTAAAATTGACAAAGAAGAGTACATAAGGGGGCCTGTCCAAACAAAGGAAAGCCCTGTTGGAGGTGCTGTACAAAACGACGGAGGTGGACGGCAAAAATGTCGAGGACCCCGTAATTTCCCAAAGGCTCAGGTGTCATTACCTGTGTCAGAGACAATGGTGGCTACCTAAAAGTGTGGAGCCACATATTCGAGGCCAAGGAGGCCTTTCCGAACATTAGAATGTGTGAATTGGACAACCCCGACTTGAAGAAACTGCGCAACTTTTGCTCTGGGAGGGTCCCGGTTTTAGTTCACCCCTCCTTATATAGGGCTATTAAATTAATGTACCCTATTGACGTCGGTGGTATTGTCCTGGGCGGTCGTATGACGACTGAATTGGGCACTGGTAGTCTGGGACAATCCGTCGGGGTCCTGCTCAACGCAGATTTCCACCCCGTATGTGTATAAGGTTTTTGTGCTTATTCTTTTTTCTTTTTGCAGGCCTAGACGATGGCAATTAAGTTAGCTACACTGAATGTGAATGGCTTGAGGGACCTGTTGTCATTGATGTGGATGTCGCCGCGATCGAAGAGACTCACTTTGTTTGCAGTTCCGATGCGTGTGTGCTGGAGGATGACTTTGTCGTTTATTCAGCATATGGGGACCGGTTTGCCAGAGGTGTTTCTTTGCTTGTCAGACGTACTATCGATGTGAAGGTGGACCTTGTGCATACCGATGCAGAGGGCCGGTTGATCGTGGCCGATATTGCCGTGAAAAGTGGTTCGTTCCGGTTCGGCGGTTGGGGCCGTTCTTGGTGGATTCAACGCGCCTAGTTTTAATGGGGGACTGGAATGCCATCCTGGACTCCAAGTTAGACAGGGGGCGGGGTGCTAGCGGGAAAGGGGGCGATCGCAGCCTGGTCGATCTGATCGACGATTATGGTCTCGTCGATAGATACCGAGTCGATCATCCCAAGGAAAAAATGTGGACGTGGGCTCTTAATTGGCCGTCTGACAAGGTGGTTAGCTACCTTGACAGAATGTTAGTGAGAAGGGCCGACATAGAACTACTAGATTGCTCTACGTTCCACTGGGTAGGCTATTCGGATCACAAACTCGTTTGTGCACGGGTAGCGTTAGACAATAGGCCTAGATTGGCTCGGTACTGGAAGTTCAATCTGTCTTTACTGGACAGGCGGGACTTCCAGGAGCAGATAATTAGACTAGTGCAGCGGGAGCTAGTGGGGGCGGTTATCGGGAATAGATGGTGGGAACGTCTTAAATGTAGGATTAGCTGAAAAGGTGAAGATGCTTAAAGCTAGTTATTCCCGGGCGGAGGCTGGGGGGGGGATCGCTAGAGATAGCCTTAGCTAAGGAGGCCCTGGATCGATCGAATAGCGAGCGGTACATGGGTCAGGTAATTAGACATAAGTTAAGCAAGATGTCTTCCGAAGCCGTGAACTTGGGCGCAGATCTGCGCAGGTCGAGGTGGCGATCGTTACATTCGTGAAGTCAAATCCCCGGAGGGGCGTACTCTTCGGGCCACTGACGACATGTGCGGAGCGTTTCGGCGCCATTTCGAGAGCCGGTTTACCAAGGAGCCTGGTCCCCGTGAGGAGGAGTTTCGTAGCTATTTGGTTGACTTTCCTCGGCTTTCGCCGACTGAAGCGGCTAGCTGCGAGGGAGAGATTACGGAGGGCGAAGTCTACGCGGTTTTGAAGAAGGTCGGCAGAGGCAAGTCGCCTGGTCTGGATGGTTTGCCCTATGAATTGTACTTGAGGCTGTCGCATCTTTGTTCCAATTTTGACTGCAGTGTTCAACAACTGGTTTCGGTCGGGGTCCATCCCCAACCGGATCACCAGGGGTGTGATCACTCTGTTGAAAAAAGGGCAAAGGTGGTGGGGGAACCTAGATGATTACAGGCCCATAACTCTGCTAAACACAGAGTTAAAGATTATGGCCAAGATCCTGCAGGAGCGTTTGCAGTCAGTTGCCGAGTCTCTGTTGGGACCTGAGCAGACTTGTTCTGTGAAGTGCCGAACAATTCAGAGCAACCTGCATCTGATCCGCACGATCATAGAGGGTGTAAAGACGACGAAGAAGCCGCGCTGATCAATTTGGATCAGTCAAGGCATTTGATAGGGTCGACCATCGCTACCTTGCTGCTGTCCTGCAGGCCGCTGGATTTGAACCCAACTTCTGCCGCTGGATTAGCCTCCTGTATCGCTCCCCCAGTGCGGTGGTACAGGTGAACGGAAGGTTGTCGGACGCGTTCGTGCTGTCTAGGTCGGTTCGTCAGAGTTGTCCGCTGTCGCCTCTCCTTTATGCTTTGGCGTTGGAGCCTCTCCTTCGCCGGCTGAAGGACGAGACCGGCAGACCGGCCCTACGTGGAATTGCCGTTCCTGGAGGGTCTCGAGCCAGAGTTTCCGCGTACGCCGATGACGTATCTGCTTTCGTGTCGTCCTGCAACGACATTGAGGAGGTACAGAAGGCGCTTGATCGGTACGAGAAGGTGACAGGGGCCAAAATAAACCGCGACAAGTCGTCCGGCTTGCGGTTAGGTGCCTGGAAGGGGGTCGCTCTTCCGGGCCGCTTCGGTTGGACTGAAGTACGAGCAAAGGTCGATTCCGCCGGTCAGACTTGCAATCGACGGAGGTTGTCCGTGAAGGGCAGGGCTGAGGTGTGTGCTACATACATTTTCCCCCTGATTCTTTATAGATTGTCCGTACTTCCTCTCTGTAAGACCCACAAGAAGGCGCTCGAACGCTCGCTATCCTCCATTTTATGGAGGGGACGCGGAATCGGGTCGACAGACGAGTCTGCACTAAACGTCCGTGTCATGGGGGCTGGGAATGCCGCACCTGCCGAGTCACATCCGTGCCTCTAGGTTGGCTTTCCTACGCCGCGCATTGACTGGAGGAGATCCGATTATGGAGCGGATTGTTAGGGACGCGTTCCCTGGCCTTACCATCAGTCCCCCCATCTCGCGGGTTGAGCGCGTTCGTAAACCCCGGGATCAATCGGTTTTCCTTCGCGAGTGTCGGTCGGACTTGAGGGCCGTTCCCCGGTCCAGTGACCTTTCTCGGCCTAGGAAGGTCTTCTATCGTGAATTAGTGGAGAGGCCCCCGAAGGATCCCCTACGAGATATGCTCGGCATGTCGGAGGAGGAGTTTCGCTCCTACTGGTCTTGGGCGCCAGCGGCGGATTACCTCAGTAACCCTGAGTTTTCGCTTAGCTGGCGATTGGCTCGGAATCGGCTGCCTCTCAACGACATGGCTTTCATATGGGGCTTGGCGGATTTGCCAGACTGTGAACGGTGTGGCCTTGGCTTAGAAGAAACGGCTGCGCACGCCTTCTACTATTGCCCCCAGTTCCGCCCCTTATGGGACCATGTCGGCGAGCTGACGGCTCCTCTCGCTCCCGAACAGCTTGTGTCCATTGATCGCGCATACGCGTGTGACAATGTGTCGCCCCCGTATTCCGGGGTGAAACGGATGGTGTTTCTGACGCTGATGGCCACGGCTCGAATGGTGATTTGGACGACGCGAAAGGAGGAAGTCTTGCGAGGCAATCGTCTTTCTCATTCGGATCTAATTCGATTCTTTGAGCATCAGCTCAAGATGAAGATTAGATCGGATATAAAACGATTGCATTCGACAGTCTTTAGCGAAAGGTGGGTAAAAGAAGCGAGCTTGCTTCGTGTGAACGGGGCTAGCCTTGATTTTCTCTTCTAGGTCAACCTATTGCACATCGGGGTGGCTTCTTGTGGAACCCTCCCCTTGGTTAGGATAGACAAGCTTCAGTGTACCTAATTAATGTGAGTAAGTGTTGTTCCTGGCCTGCATCCCGGCCGTTCTTTGGTTATGATCCAAGTCGAGATTCCCAACCTCCCCAGTTTGTTTTGACCCCCACCTTTTTTCATCTCGACTGGGTCAGTTTTATATTTTCCCATTCCAGCCTAATATTTTATACTTTTCCCCACTCCCTTAGCGAGAGCGTCTCTTGATTTTGTCCCCTGGGCAGAATACAGCGGTCTCTCTGTTTTATGGGTTGGACGGTCCCTACTAACATCAATTATGTTTAGTTTGTATTTGTGTTTATTTTAAGTTTATTATTGGGTTCATTTCCTCCTCTCATTTTATCATTATTAGAATTGTATATATATATATATATCATCATTAAAATTTTTATGGCATGGGGCGCGATTTTGGTAGGTCTCCCTTGAGAGCACGTGGTATTATGGTGGTTGAAGGCTTGTTTGGCGATGGACGAGTTCTTTTGGTGAATGAGTAAAATGTAATGTACGAATGGGTCGCGAATCTGATTAGCTAGGTATAAGATAGTTAGTGTTGACCAGCCTCTACCCCTCCCCTTTATTGGCCCCGTGCCACAATTTGTACTTTTTGTACGAATAAATATCAGTTGTGCTCTTATGTCTATCGTCTTTTCATGTTGAATTTTATATGTTCTAATGTTAATTATGTTTAATGAATATGTCCTGATGATGGTCTAAAATAGACTGAAACCTCCGACGTTGACTTTACATTAATACAGCATAATTGCATATTAAGATTTTTTGTTTTTTCTGCATATTTTCTTCATACTGTTGGATCCATATCCATACATTTGCTTATATATATACATATATATATATATATATATATATATATAGGGGCTGATAATAGCCGTGTGCAGAACGGCTTGAAATCGACTATCCCCATGCTGGTAATTTTTGTTTTTTTGCTGTAAATATATACATATGCACTATTATAATAAATACTTTGAGCTCTCTGTGGATTGGTTTTAATAATTAATATTACTAGGATCTACCTGGATTATATACCAATGGATCGATTACCTGTAATATATATATATATATATATATATATATAATGTCATCCACAGACAGACTGTTTTACTGTTTCACAGCTTTTCAGTGTGGCTAGACGTCTGGTTGCTTCTAGCTAGGATTGAAACCTTACTGAATTGGCGTCAGTTGGAGATTCTACCACTTCGGTGCATGGCAGGGATGAAGGTGAATTTTAGTGTGTTTATTTTTAGATAAACACACAGTGATAACAGTACTCTTTTTGCTGAAAGTCTCTATATATATATATATATATATATATATATATATATATATATATATATATATATATATATTATTTATTTAAAAATATGATTCTAAAACGCGACATAAGAAGTCTCATGTTTCAAAACAAGAGCCGAAAACTTCAATATAATTATTTAAATTAAATTGAGTTAAAATAAGCTCTGTTCCATCTTCAAGTGAAATTTTTTTTTTTTTTTGGAATAACGTATATCTGAAATTTACGTGTTTTAAAAATTGAAATCAAAATTTTCATGGTAACAGCTAGGGCGAATTGTTTAAATTGGGTAGGCGAGTGTTGGGTGTTAATAATAAGTAGCAGTAGTATATATATATATATATATATATATATATATATATATATATATATATATATATATCTTTTGCCTATATCTTTTGCATTTATTTTATAAATAAAAATGTTATACTTAGTTTTTTTTGCATAATAAACCCAACATTCCTAAAAAAAATTATTACCAACATTTTAAATTAAAGTAAATATTATAAGCTAAAAAATAGATAAAAAAACAAATCCATCCTGTAAAATTTTCTGATATACTAGTTTTGATTGAGTGGCATTACAAAATATCTCTGTATTTCTTTCTTATACATAAATTTGCACATAAAAAAGACAAGAAGTATGTGGAGGGGACAAATAAAAAGAAAGCCTTTCTTGTAACATCCTGAAGTGGTTACATAGTACAGTCTGTGGATCCTATTTAGTGTTCAAAGGAATTGAACTGTCCTCTGCATTAAGTCAAGTGAACCCCACATCTACGTCCATTACTACAGATTATCCTCACAAACAAGCAGTCATATGATCCTCAAGAGCCTCTTTAGATATCAGTCAGTTCTTTCAGTTCAAAAAGTGAGATTATCATCATCTCTATTCCTATAAAATCTTAAAACATATCTATTGAACATTAACATTAGTGGATAAAAGAGTTTCAATCTCTGACAAGTTTGAACTTTATTGTAATGCAGTAATGGTCATTATAATATTATCTGTTTCCTTATAAGAAAACATTTGGTATTCATTGACTAAGTGAATAGTTCTAATGGAGTTACATTTAACTTCAATTCCTGACCATCAAACTGCACCTGTTTGATTTTAGGAAATTTTAGCATATTTTTATGGTGAAAAACTCATTGATTTGGAAATTCTTGCAAAAAAACAGATAATTGTCAGATTTTAAGGAAACTTTCAGAAATTATTTGCAAATGAGTAAAATTATTTTAGAACATTTCTCTTTTAAAACTACTTACACCCCCACTTATTTAATTTTACAAAATTTTTATAAATTAATGTTTCTAGCATTTAATGTTGATATTGGTTATAAGAACAAGTCCTTGGAGAATTTAAATCATCAAATCATTGTAAAGCAAGACATCCAGTTATAGAACATCTGCTCTGATTTGTAAAATAAAAAAATCAATAAAACTAAGACATTACTTAATTAGAAAAGCTTTTAATTGTAAAATGAATATTTATGTATATGAACGTTTTTGAAAGAATTCATACAAAAGATTCAAGTTATGAATAAAAATGTATGATATCTTGAAAACAATTAAAGATTCATTTAGGATAAAATCACAACTTGGAAAATGGCTGATTAAAATATCTTCGATTTGAATTGAACCATATTAAGTTAGAATGATAGTAATCAAACAATAATTAAAAAAGAAATTTTATGAATTTGAAGGTAGACCTTAATTTACAGAGTTATACCAAAAGTTAGTTTTATTTTTGCAGTATAATGTCATTAGAATTGTTTATATTTTAGTAAATTTATTCAAAAAAGATAATTTCTGATTGCAATTTACAGCTGTTATGTTATTCTGCATTTAAAAAATATGCTTAAAAATAATATATTTTTGTTTATTAAATATAGCGCTGAAGAAAGAATATAAGCAACAGTTTTCATCATATTATATTATATTTTGGCAAAGATAAAAATATGATTCTAACAAAGAAGCAAAAATAGATTTATGCAGCTTATGGAGAAGGTTCTGTGAATGATCAAGTATGTCAAAAGGGGTTTGCAAAGTTTTGAACTAGATATTTGTTATTTAACATTGCTAAAATTTGGATAACTTATGACTACTATTATAAGAAGCCACTACACATCAGATAAAAGACAAATGAATAAAAGTGAATAGTAATGTCAATGTACTTAGCATTTTAGTATGCTTTTAATTGTTCAGCAATAGAGTCATGTGTAGTGTTTGAGAAGTTACTATTGGAATATCTGATAGAAAAAACATATCATCTTTATATAGAATTATGTTTGGGATATAGTAAAATTTAGTTCATAGCTTAAAAGAGACAAAGACATATATTTCAAAGAAAACACTTCAATGACATATTTATAGAACTTCAATTAGACAATAGTTTGTTCATACAGCAAAGAAAATATATTATGGCCTTATTTGTGAGTTTATTTTGCTGTACATTGAATCAGTGAGGTACTTTCAGCCATAAAAGCCAAGACAAAATGGACGTCTGAAGTAGATGTGTTGTTTATAGAAGAGCACATCAATTGATGTGTCAACTTATATTTTATGCCTATCGCCACATTTTTTATTTATTTATAGCTAAGATAAGTGTATTAAGTAATAAAGTTTTGTAATGCTATACTAAGATTGGAGAGGTTTAATGTTGTTTAACCGAAAAAAATATTTCCAATTTTTTGAAGAGTAGTTAAAAGTTTTAAATATATATTTGTATGAAAATAATTTCCTTCCTAAACATTAGTCAAAAAACCCCAAACCCCAAAAAACAAAATCTATCACATCATATTGGATGCAGAAAATGTGGAAATCCATCTATTTTTCTTTTAAGCAGTATTATTTTTTAACATTATTCCATGTGCTGTGGCACTTCAGGATGTTGGCAATCATAGCTCTCAACTTTTCCTTTGTAACTCTTAATAAAGTATGTATTTTTAAACCCTGTTTTATCATCCATTTATTCAAGCTTCCTAGTTAGGTTATGCATTATTTTCTTCTGTCACTACTGCTTTCAATCTATCATGTGAGTATCAAATTTTCCAAGCTCTTTTTGCTCAATATGTGCTCTAGATATTTTAAGTGTCTCATTCTGATGTCAAGTACGTGTATTTTGTTTACATTCATCAGTGCTCACATGCTAATGCCAGTGTATCCTCAGTATTCTTCTATGGAACAACATTTCTATTGTCTTCAGCTGTGAAGAGGTCACCTGGCATTCACTGCTATACAGAAGGACAGATAATACATAACAGTTAATTACACTTTTCTTTGTTTCTCTTGATAAGAGCCTCGTAATAATCTTTAAGGAAATTGTCCAACATTGTAGACAAATAGGAGGACTGATATTACATAAGATTTCCGCAATCTATTTTGTTTCTCTTGACAGAAATCTGTTCTCCGTCTTTGAGAAGACAGTAGAACATTCATTGTCAGGAAGATACCGGATATTACATAAAAATTCAGTAATCTTGCATTTGTTTCTCTTGATACAAATCTCTTATTCATCTTTGAGAAGATTGTCTAGCATTCATTGCCATAGAGGAGGACTGATATTACATAAAATTTCAGTAATCTTGCCTTTGTTTTCTTGATACAAATCTCTTATTCATCATTGAGGAGATTGTCCATCATTCATTGCCATAGAGGAGGACGGATATTACATAAAAATTCAGTAATCTTGCCTTTGTTTCTCTTGATTCAAATCTCTTATTCATCTTTGAGGAGATTGTCCAGCTTTCATTGCCATAGAGGAGGACTGATATTACATAAAATTTCAGTAATCTTGCCTTTGTTTCTCTTGATACAAATCTCTCATTCATCTTTGAGGAGATTGTCCAGCATTCATTGCCATAGAGGAGGACTGATATTACATAAAAATTCAGTAGTCTTGCATTTGTTTCTCTTGATACAAATCTTTTATTCATCTTTGAGGAGATTGTCCAGCATTCATTGCCATAGAGGAGGACTGATATTACATAAAAATTCAGTAGTCTTGCATTTGTTTCTCTTGATACAAATCTCTCATTCATCTTTGAGGAGATTGTCCAGCATTCATTGCCATAGAGGAGGACTGATATTACATAAAAATTCAGTAGTCTTGCATTTGTTTCTCTTGATACAAATCTTTTATTCATCTTTGAGGAGATTGTCCAGCATTCATTGCCATAGAGGAGGACTGATATTACATAAAAATTCAGTAGTCTTGCATTTGTTTCTCTTGATACAAATCTCTTATTCATCTTTGAGGAGATTGTCCAGCATTCATTGCCATAGAGGAGGACTGATATTACATAAAAATTCAGTAGTCTTGCATTTGTTTCTCTTGATACAAATCTTTTATTCATCTTTGAGGAGATTGTCCAGCTTTCATTGCCATAGAGGAGGACTGATATTACATAAAAATTCCGTAATCTTGCATTTGTTTCTCTTGATACAAATCTCTTGTTCATCTTTGAGAAGATTGTCCAGCTTTCATTGACATAGAGGTGGACGGATATTACATAAAAATTCAGTAATCTTGCTTTTGTTTCTCTCGATACAAATCTGTTCTCCATCTTTGAGGAGACAGTAAAGCATTCATTCTCAGGAAAATACCTGATATTACATAAGAATTCAGTAATCATGCCTTTGTTTCTCTTGATACAAATCTCTTATTCATCTTTGAGGAGATTGTCCTGCATCATTGAAATAGAGGAGGATGGATATTACATAAAAATTCAGTAATCTTGCCTTTGTTTCTCTTGATACAAATCTTTTATTTATCTTTGAGGAGATTGTCCAGCATTCATTGCCATAGAGGAGGACGGATATTACATAAAAATTCAGTAATCTTGCCTTTGTTTCTCTTGATACAAATCTTTTATTCATCTTTGAGGAGATTGTCCAGCATTCATTGACATAGAGGAGGACGGATATTACATAAAAAACTCAGTAATCTTGCCTTTGTTTCTCTTGATAGAAGTCCCTTCTGCAATTTTGAGAAGATTGTCCAGCAATCATTGCTAAATAGGAAAACTGATATTATATAACAGTTTGGTAATCTTTTCTTTATTTCTCTTGATACAAATCTCTTCTTCATCTATGAGGATAGTGTCCAGCATTCATGCCATATAGGAAAACTGATGCTACATAACAATTCTGTAATCTTTTCTTTGTTTCTCTTGATACAAATCTCTTCATTATCTTTGAGGAGATTGTCCAGCATTCATTGTCACTTAGGGGAACTGGTATTACATAACAGTTCAATACTCCTTTCTTTGTTTTTCTTGACACCTGTATCTTCATCATCTTTGAGGAGATAGTTCAGCATTCATTGTCATATAGAAGAATAGATATTGCATAAGGTTTCAGTACTCTTTTCCTTGTTTCTCTTGATACATGTCTCTTCATCATCTGTGAAAAGATTGTCCAACATTCATTGCCTTATAGGAATACTTATATTACATAACATTTCTGTACTCTTTTCTTTGTTTCTCTTGATACATGTCTCTTCATCATCTGTGAAAAGGTTGTCCAACATTGATTGCCATATAGCAATCCTTAAATTACATAACATTTCTGTACTCTTTTCTTGGTTTCTCTTGATACATGTCTCTTCATCATCTGTGAAAAGATTGTCCAATAGTCATTGCCATATAGCAATACTTAAATTACATAACATTTCTGTACTCTTTTCTTGGTTTCTCTTGATACATGTCTCTTCATCATCTGTGAAAAGATTGTCCAATAGTCATTGCCATATAGCAATACTTAAATTACATAACATTTCTGTACTCTTTTCTTGGTTTCTCTTGATACATGTCTCTTCATCATCTGTGAAAAGGTTTTCCAACATTGATTGCCATATAGCAATACTTAAATTACATAACATTTCTGTACTCTTTTCTTGGTTTCTCTTGATACACATTGCTTCATCATCTGTGAAAAAATTGTCCAACATTCATTGCCATATAGGAATACTTATATTACA
Source organism: Acanthosepion pharaonis (assembly GCA_903632075.3). Taxonomy (NCBI): domain Eukaryota; kingdom Metazoa; phylum Mollusca; class Cephalopoda; order Sepiida; family Sepiidae; genus Acanthosepion; species Acanthosepion pharaonis. The sequence goes on from CAHIKZ030000258.1 coordinate 2,739,141, forward strand.
TAACATTTCTGTACTCTTTTCTTTGTTTCTCTTGATACAAATGTCTTCTTTATATGTGAGGAGATTGTCCAGCATTCACTGCCATATAATAGAATTGATATTACATAACTGTTCAGTACTTTTTCCTTTCTTAAAGAGACTAAAGAGACATCAAACCAAGCTGTGCTTCTTTATAAAAATGTGTTTTGCTTTGGAAAATATTGACAATTTAAAAAATATGTTCTGTTTAAACTTTAATATTATTGCTTTCTATAAATCAATCTTTTTCAATCCGAGAAGTTTTTCTGAGGACAAAACATTTGAAAACACTATTTTTGATCATTATATTAAATATGACAATATCCAAAGAAAAATAATAATATCATTGCTAAAAGATTCTGTTATTTTGTTATTTATCTTTCAAATTATTTCTAAGGGAAAATCTGTGTTACTTAATTAATGACTAAGCTTTACAATATGAAAGTTGACGTAAGCTAAGATTGTCTGAAATCTGTGACATTCAATGCATTACATTATGCAAAATTTGAAATTGTTGACATTATTGAACAGTAATTGGCATATATTTTGAGTCATATTACAGTAGCCTTGAAATATAGACGACTGCAGCAAACGTTAATGGCTTTCTATACTGATGATCAAATACTTTTACTATTCACCAGATATCTCAACATTCAATGTTAAACACTTAGTATTTTCTCTCTTTCATATATTGTATAGGAACTATGACTAAATTCTTTCTATGTTTCTTCCTTTCACACTTTCTTTTCATTATAATAAAATTAGCCAAAAGACCATGCTAATTCTTGCAACTGTTCATTTGTTATAATCTTCTGTACCACTTCTATGTCTTCTTTCTCTCTTTCTATACATTATAATAATCATATTGTTCAAAAGACTTTGATAATTCATGTTAACGTTCATATGTTATAGACTTCTGTATCACTTGAATGTCTTCCTTTCATTTTCTTTCTTTTTTCTCTCTTTCTTTCTTTCTTTTCATTATAATAATCATTCTGTCCAAAACACTTTCGTAATTCATGCTAAACTTTATATGAAAATTCTTGCTAGTGTTCATATGTTATGATCTTCTGTACCATTTCTATGCTGTTTTTCTTTACATTATTATAATCTTATGTATCACTTGTATATCTTTGTTTGTTTGATTCTTTCTTTTTTTCTTTCTTTCTTTCTTTTCATTATAATAATCATTCTGTCCAAAAGTCTTTGGTAATTCATGCTAACCTTCATATGTTATAGTCTTCTGTATCACTTGAATGCCTTTCTTTCTTTCTTTCTTTCTTTCTTTCTTTCTTTCTTTCTTTCTTTTCATTATAACAATCATTCTGTCCAAAAGTCTCTGGTAATTCATGCTAATGTTCATATGTTAATGTCTTCTGTATCACTTGAATTTCTTTCTTTCTTTCTTTCTTTCTTTCTTTCTTTCTTTCTTTCTTTCTTTCTTTCTTTCTTTCTTTTCATTATAATAATCATTCTGTCCAAAAGTCTTTGGTAATTCATGCTAACCTTCATATGTTATAGTCTTCTGTATCACTTGAATATCTTTCTTTCTTTCTTTCTTTCTTTCTTTCTTTCTTTCTTTCTTTCTTTCTTTTCATTATAATAATCATTCTGTCCAAAAGTCTTTGGTAATTCATGCTAATGTTCATATGTTAATGTCTTCTGTATCACTTGAATTTCTTTCTTTCTTTCTTTCTTTCTTTCTTTCTTTCTTTCTTTCTTTCTTTCCATTATAACAATCATTCTGTCCAAATGTCTCTGGTAATTCATGCTAATGTTCATATGTTATAGTCTTCTGTATCACTTGAATGTCTTTGTTTGTTTGTTTGTTTGTTTCTTTCTTTCTTTCTTTCTTTCACATTCTCTTTTTCTTATAATAATCTTACTGATCAAAAGTCTTTGAAAATTCTTGCTAGTGTTCATATGTTATGATCTTCTGTACCATTTCTATGCTGTTTTTCTTTACATTATTATAATCTTTTTGTTCAAAAGATTTTGGTAATTCATGTTAACATTCATATGCTATACTTTTCCATATCAGGAATGTTTTTCCTTCTTTCTTTCTTTCTTTCTTTCTTTCTTTCTTTCTTTCTTTTCATTATAATAATCATTCTTCTCAAAAGTCTTTGGTAATTCATGCTAATGTTCATATGTTACAGTCTCCTGCATCACTTGAATATCTTTCTTTCTTTCTTTCTTTCTTTTTCTTTCTTTCTTTTTCTTTCTTTCTTTTATTTTCATTATAATAATCATTCTGTCCAAAAGTCTTTGGTAATTCATGCTAACCTTCATATGTTATAGTCTTCTGTATCACTTGAATGTCTTTGTTTGTTTGTTTGATTCTTTCTTTCTTTCTTTCTTTCTTTCTTTCTTTCTTTCTTTCTTTCTTTCTTTCTTGCTAGTGTTCATATGTTATAATCTTCTGTACTATTTCTATGCTGTCTTTCTTTACATTATTATAATATTTTTGTTCAAAAGATTTTGGTAATTCATGTTAAATTTCATATACTATAGTTTTCCATATTGGGAATGTATTTCCTTCATTCTTTCTTTCTTTCTTTCTTTCTTTCTTTCTGCATTTTCATTATAATAATAATTCTATCCAAAAGTCTATCTAATTAATGCTAAATTTTATATGCTATTGTCTTTCTGCATCACTTGATTATCTATCTATCTTTCTTTCTTTATTTGCTTCGTTTCATTATAATAATCATTTTGTCCAAAAGTAATTCATGTTAACCTTCATATATTATAGTCTTCTCCATCAGTTGAATGTATTTCTTTCTTTCTTTCTTTCTTTCTTTCTTTCTTTCTTTTTCTTATAATAATATTACTGATCAAAAATCTTTGGTAATTTTTGCTAGTGTTCATATGTTATAATCTTCAGTACCACTAATATGTCATATTTTTTTTCTTTACATTATAATAACCTTATTGTTTAAAAGACTTTTGTAAGTCATGTTAATGCTATAGTTTTCTGCATCATTTGAATATCTTTCTTTCTTTCTTCCTTTCTTTCTTTTCATAAAAATAATTCATTCTGTCCAAAATTCTTTGGTAATTCCTGCTAACCTTCATATGTTATAGTCTTCTGAAAAACTTGAATTTCTTTCTTTCTGTCTTTCTTTCTTTCTTTCTTTCTTTCTTTCTTTCTTTTCATTATAATAATCATTCTGTCCAAAAGTCTTTGGTAATTAATGCTACACTTCATATGCTATAGTCTTCTACATACACTTGAATATCTTTCTTTCTTTCTTTCTTTCTTTCTTTCTTTCTTTCTTTCTTTTCATTATAATAATCATTCTCTTCATAAGTATTTGGTAATTCATGCTAACCTTCATATGTTATATTGTTACGTATCACTTGAATATCTTTCTTTCTTTCTTTCTTTTTTTCTATCTTTCTTTCTTTTTCATTATAACAATCATTCTGTCCATAAAAGTCTTTCCTTGAATATCTTTCTTTCTTTCATTCTTTAACCTTTCTTTTCATTATAATTATTCTGTAGTCTTCTGTATCATATGAATTTCTTTCTTTCTTTCTTTCTTTCTTTTTTCTTTCTTTCTTTCTTTCTTTCTTTTTTCTTTTTTATAATAATCATTCTGTCCAAAAGTCTTTGGTAATTCATGCTAATGTTCATATGTTATTGTCTTCTGTATCACTTGAATTTCTTTCTTTCTTTCTTTCTTTTGTTCTCCCTTCCTTCTTCCTTCCTTAGTTTCTTTCTTTTTTAATTCTTTGGTAATTATTCATGTTATAATCTCTTTTGTTCTCCCTTCCTTCTTCTCTGTTGTCTTTTTCTAGTTTCATGTTATAATCATCATCATAACCATATTGTTCAAAAGACTTTGTTAATTCATATTAATGTTCATATGCTTCAGACTTCCGTATAACTTGAATGTCTTTCTTTCTTTCTTTCTTTCTTTCTTTTCATTATAATAATCCTCCTGTCCAAATATCTTTGGGAACTCATGCTAACCTCTTAACGTTATAATCTTCTGTATCACTTGAATATCTTTGTTTGTTTGTTTGTTTGTTTGTTTGTTTGTTTCTTTCTTTCTTTCTTTCTTTCTTTAATCTATCTATTATTTTATTAAACAATTTTTACTCTTTTTCATTTATTCATCTGTTATGTTTTCCTTTTTTGTTTACTTAAAAGTTATAAATCTGCATCTTGAAACTTTTACAATGTAAACCATCATTTTCAATATACTCCTTACAGATGCATACTTTTCCTGATTTAAAATACCCTTATGAATGTATAGAATGTCAAAGGTTACAATATCTTTCATGTTAGTCATTATAATCAATATCATTCACAGCATCCTGATGTCTTGACCAGAATAAATAATTGGTCTCAAATATGTGACCCGCAAACATTTTCTTCAAATTTGAATGGTAATGATAATATTACCCGTTTCATTATAAGGAAACCTTCACTTGCTGGTGGATGAAATTTATAAAATATTTTTAAAACAATTTTTCAGGAAAATATGTTTCCCAAGTTCCATCTATATTAATGTTTTCCATTATTAATTGGGGCTTCCTTCCTTAGAGCAGCATCTTTATTATATCATTATTGTCTTTTTGACATACATATGCTATCTATTTTAGTTGTTGCTGTTTTTGAAAGTCCTCAAGTGATGTGCTTTTTGTTATCAGGTAACAACAGTCCACCAGGTTCAATGAAGGAGGGTCCTCACTGAAGTCTACATGTTTTACTAGCTGAAAACCATTTTTAACTAGTGATCTGAGAAAAATGAGAAGTAAATCAGGCGTATAAATTATAAGTACAGCTGCTCTGTATTTTATATCCCATACTCACTTTACTTATCTGTCCCACACCCGAAAATTTTGCCTCGACCCAGACCCCCTCCAAAAAAAAAATAACGTCCATATAATGCAGACTAATTTTAATGTGAGAAAATATGTTTCTTTTAGTGGACCCTGTTTGGAGTTGATACCCACTCTATATTCTGGCAATATGCCTGCTTCTGGCCTACTGTGCACATTATGACCATTTTGAGTCTTTGAGTTTGGGACTATTGGAATAGACAGTTGAAGCTTCTCCAAATTAAAATTGTTATTAGGAAATGTATTTTATTTATTCACTATTATCTTTAGAAAGTGAGGTAATATATTTTCCCTGTGTCATTTCTATCAATATTTTAATGGTAATTGTTCTAATAGGCTTTCCTCTTTGGTACCTAGACTTTATGAATTTAAGTACAGTACTAGATTACCAGCTAGGTCTCCTCATTTTACATTTGAAATATCTAGATGCAACTGTAAGTTCTATGCTAACAGTTTCTTCTGTTGCACTTCTTGCTTGTGGAACTCTCTTTCAACTTCTTGCTTCCTAGTCAACTTTGATCTTCAAAAATTTAAATGCAATATCAAGTGTTATCTTCTGTCTTCTTAGTTAGTTCCTCTTCTTTTATTGTTTTCTCTCCTTAATAATGTTTTCTTTTTCACATATTCTTTCACACTCAGTAACTCCTTGTGTCTTGGTGGCTTTATTGCCTTACTTTCTGTGAAATGATTAAAAAAAGAAAAGATAAGAAGAAGGCCAATGCTAACTTGATTTAATTGAAGGTCCATCTAAACATCCTGAAATATTTGAACTTCGTTTCTCAAATATTTAGTAAACTTTATTATCGAATTTGTTTTGAAAGGTGTAAATTTCGTGATACATTTCAGTGGGGAGTTAAGTTAGAATTCCAATCTGTGAGTGGTTTCAGTTGTCAGTTTTCAATTAATGATAAAAGCTATATTTCCAATGTTTGAAACATTTTGATAAAGATTATTTAACAGCTAGTTCTGCACAAACTTTAAAAATGAACTGATATATATTTACACAAGAAAGAAGATGTATTTTGTGTGTATGATATAAACTTCTGTGTTAGTATGGCTTCCAGAGTCAAGGTTTTGTATCGATTTTCCATTAACTTGTAAAAAGATTCCTACAGACAGACGTGAATTAGATCGGATTATTGCTGAATTTTGGAATATACAGGATTTCTTCAAAATGTTTTGATGCAGTTTTCTCAATATTTGTTAATGTCTCTGAAGATAATTTATTTTCCCATTTCTAATGATAATTAAGTGAAAATGTGGTGCTCTCCAGGACTATAAAAGTAAGAACACAAGCTCTCTTTCTCTCTCTTCCTATTTTCATTCTAGAATGAGGTAAGATTGTCCAGCCTTCTCTCCTTGGAGATTTAGTCACACGGCTAAGTGTCACACACACACACACACACACACACACACACACACACACACACACACAAACACAGATATAGAGATAGTTTATAACAACAATAAAAAATATACGTATGCATGCTAGTTTGAATCCTGTCAGCGGTTTCATGTTTTTCTTTAACAACATTTCTTGAATATTCAGGCTGGTAGACCAAAATAAAATAAATATACTGTCTAATAAATAAACAGAGCATCTACTCAAATATGGGTATCCATTAAAAATAATGTTTAAATCAATAAAATCAATCAGATTAATAAAAAAATAATCCATTTCATCTTTATAAAGAATATGTAAAATTCTTCAATGTATTGAAATTTATTGAAATATGCAAGCTGTACTTGTGAGTACAATTTTTTGTATTTCTTTAACACATGTGCTACCAAGAATCTCTACAGCTAGAATTATTGGTGTTCTCATATACCACACTTTTTAGATTTTCATTTCAAGATACTTGTATTTTGTATTTTCAAAGACACATTAAACTCTGCAGGGACTTCCATGTCAATAAGAAAGCATATTTTATTTCTGTGGGCTTTGATCACGGTGTTTGGGTGATTATAAAGCCCCATGTTTATAACCAAGTCTGGGTGATGTTCATACCAATTTCTTGCAGTTTTCTTTCCATAAAAGTGGCATATTTTCTAGTGCAGATATTGGCCCATATTTCTATTCTTATTTTCAGTTGGTGCTAACTGATGCAACCTGATAGAAGATGGTCAATAGTTTCTGGATTTTTATCACAGAATCTGCATTTGGAGTTAACTCAATATTTCAGTATGTGTTATATTCTGTGCTAATGGAATAAATACTTAACACCAGCTGGATAATAGAAGAAAGGTTTATTGTACACAACAAGTACAATATGAAATACGGTACAGTTATACACACAGGTCAATTTAGTAATGAGTGCCACTAATTGGAATGTTGGATGTGTCTGCATCGTCTCTCTCTCACTCTTCCTAGAGTCTCTCGTGGACAGTTGACTTTATAGGTACTTACTACCTATAGTGTAATCATTCATAGGGGTGACTGGTTATTCCATTACATCAATATGTATGCTTGGTAATATCTAGTTAACAAGCATTAGTCCTGTGCAGCAAGAACCAGACCTTTGATTTCAAATTTTAACCCTGCACTACGTAACTACTGATGGATACGGAGTTTGTCTACTTCAGCTTGTTTGATACAAGAAGAGTATCGGCCATGAAGAGGCTTATTTTTTTTTTTTTTAAGTATTTCACCCCAAGCAAGGTGAGAAGCCACTAGGACGCAAGGGGTTACAGAAAATTTTGAGCAAAATCAGATAGGAGTGATAGAAGAAAGGATGAGGAGAAGGATAGTGGATAGATCAAGGCAACTGGAGATGTCAATTGACATTACATTTGAATAGCTAGAGATTATAGCTCTGAGGGAAACTGGAATAGGGAAGGGAGTTCCACAGGTGAGAGGTGCAAGACATGAAGCTATTGGAGTAGAAGAGACGGTTACATTTAGGAGTTTTGACAGTGAAGGGGTGAGAGCGGGATGCCAGCCTCGTCGGGCGCTTGAACTCATGAAGTCTGGGAACCAGTGAAAGCAGCTCATCGGAGCAGTTACCATGAAAGTATTTGTAAAACAGACAGAGAGAAGCGATGGCGGATCTGTGAGAAAGTGACTGTAGATGAGATGCCAGAGCAGGGCCAATTATATTACAATCATTTCTGTTTTGGTACATTGTATTTGCATTTACTTTCTTTTTATTTTCTTTACCACTGCAGTAGATGTATTATGGTTTATTTGCACTTCCTCATTTACTTGAAATTCTCTTTTGAATTTGTTGGCTTCCTTTATTACTGAACTAGCAGCATGGCCCGGCGTTGCCCATGTTAGATTCATACAGCAATCGCTATCACTTGACTTAAAATATTTTTGCCTTTAAAGGAGTGCCCTTTGCTGTGCTGATGTTGCTACATGCCTTACTTCTTGCCTATCTCACACTGTGAATTTTTTCTAAGCTCTATACTAAACATTAAATCTGTTACGAAAAAAGAACTAAACAAAATGAACTCAAAATGATCAGCTTTAAAAAAAAGGACTCATAACTGGAAAAACCAAATGAAAAAAGAATGTTAACAACAAATACTTTTTCACACCCAACCTATGAGCCAATTGGAGTAAAGTGCCATGCAGATTTAAATTTTTCCCACTTGTGACGAATGCAGCTATTGATTGTTTTTTGCATGCTAGCATGCTAGTTAACATTCATGCCAGTCAGCTGTTGGCTCTCACGCTGGCCAATGGAATCTTCCTGTCTATTCGTGGCAGCCAGCTATAGGCTCTCACTCTGGCCAGTAGAAAATGGCCGCAAACTACATCAAAACTGCCGTAGAAGCAAGAAAAAATCGATTATTTCCACTATCAATGGGAGTTGGGAAATGCAAAGTCGGTCTTGTCCCCCCCCCGCTAACTTGGAGTATGTGCATGTAAATTTTGGTGCAAATCCGTCGAAAATTGCGGTCGTGCATTCGTCACACACACACACACACACACACACACACACACACACACACACACACACACACACACACACACACAGTTTCTTATTTTTTTCCTGCCCTTTGACACAGACAGACATCCAGTCTTCTATAGTTTCCAGTTATTTTTGAAGACCAATTGTTGTGGTTTAGTAAGACAGTTCTAGTTGAACTAATCCTCTACCTCTTTTGGATCTGGGCATATACAGATGATCAAAATCAGCCTTCGGATGATGCATGCAGTGGCAAGTTAGATGCTTTCTCGATTTGACATTCATTTACATAATATCAGCTAGGGTCCAGTTAATGATCATGGAACTGTGTTTCACCCCACGGACAACCAAAATGTTTATGGTTGATATTCTGTTTGTGAATTCAACTTGGTATTTAACACCAGACGCACACGCAAATAGTATTCTTTTCCTTCATTTGGGTATTTGTATTCCACCTCTTTCTGACTCCTAGGTATCTATAGGCCTTTTTCTAGGCCTTTTTCTTGTTCCAGTTCCCTAATCTTTGTGGCAAAATCTGTTCTAATCTTTTTTCTTTTCGATAAAATCTTCTTCTTTTTCTTGTTTTTGTTATTATTGTTTCGTAAAATGTATTTAATATGTTAGTTTCCAATTTTGATGCAATTTTATTGATGTTGGGTTCCTTGCTATTTCATACTGTGCCCTTCGAGCAATTATAGCTGATTTTTAACGTTTATAAGATATACCATCATTGCATTATTGATAAGCAATTGTTTGCTTTCTTATTTTTTTCTTTGTGTTGGTCATCCATATTTATTGGTAATGACTAAACGCTAACAGAGACTACTAAGGCACAAGAAAGCATATATTTATAGTTAATTTATATAAGTAAATTTGCATCCAGATTCTTATACCATTTCACACTTTTCTCGACAGATCTTCTGCCATCACAATATGGGATATTAAATAACAAAAGTGATGGAAATATAAACAAAAAGAAAATGAATGAAATCGGCTAGATTATATACCCCAAGACATATATTTAAAAAGAATTGAATTTTAAATTCTCAGCCTCCCCTTTCAATCGTGCGGACTTGTACTCGCATTAGCGTAAACAACAATTTATTCCACTAAAGTCTTAGGAAACAGGTTGCACGAAACCTTTTCCACTTTGTTATACTTTTTCCCTAAAATTTTTCTTGTTATATAAACAAATTGAATATCATTTTTCTCATATGATTTGTAAATAAATTCAAAATAGACAAATTCATTGTATTGTACAATTCTATTTAATAATTTTTTTTAATGATTTCACCTCAAGAAACGTGTTAGTACCACAAAGACGAAAGAAGTTACAAATGAGCAAATATTGTATTTAAAATTTTACTATCGTGTATTTTACATATGTTTTGAGATCAATTTTTATCTGAAAGTATATTACTAATGCAGTAACATTAATGTGGTATATGATAGCGACAGTAGTATTGGTAATATTAACCATTTTCTTAAAAGATTGGACGGGAAGATTTGTCAGGATGTGGACTAACATAGCTCTCCATAATTTTCTGTCCTTTGTTTTTCTTAATAAATTTTTGCCTTTTTGTTATCTTTTCTAAATCCTGTTCTGCTATCCATTTACACAAACTAGCTAGGTAGGTTATGCATTGTTTTCCTCTGTCATTCTTGCCTTCAATCTGTCCTGTGAGTATCAAATTTTCCAAGCTTTCTTTCTTCATTATGTGCCCTAGAAATTTCAACCGTCTCTTCCCGTCCAATATAGCCCTTAATAAATTTTATCTTTTTGTTATCTCTCCTAAACCTTGTTCCGTCATCCATTTACACAAACCCTCTAGGTATGTTAAGCGTTTTTTTCTTTGCTTAGATTTTTGAAGGCAACTTTCTCTATCTTAATACACTTTCGAATTCTGGCGTGATATTTTTCATCATCTGTTAAAACAGATTGTTTGATTTGGTATCTCTTATTTGTTATTTGCATGTTGGGCCGTTTCTTTTGCTGTTAACCATGCATTCTGTCTTCTTGCAGTTGATGTTTAGTCATTTCTTATCGCTTTCCTTTACTAACTTCTGTAGAAGTTCTTGTAGTTCTCTTTTTGTGTCTACTATCAGCAGTGTGTAATCTGCATATCTTATGTTGTTAAGATTGTGGCCGCCAGTAATGAATCATGGTAGGTTTTCTAATTCTCTCAGGTATCACCTCACATTATATGTTGAATAAGTCCGGTGAGAAGACACATCCTTGTCTTAAACCGTTTCCTATTTTTTTATATTTACTGAATTCATTTTTTATTCATATGCATGCAATATGCTTACATTATAGGTTCCAGATTATTCTAGTATCATCACCAAATATGTCAAGGTTAACTAGTGGTTCCAGCAGTTCCTTGTGATGTACTTTATCAAAAACTTTTGCACAATCTATAAAAAGACAATTTCACGTCCTTTTGAATTTTTATTACTCATTCTTATACAATTCTAATCATAAACATTGCATTTCTTGTTCCAGTGTATATAACGAACCCGCACTTTTCTTGTCCTATGTTGAGTCTTATTCTACTGTCCGCTCTAATCATCAAAATTCAGAATACCAAACAATTAAAAATGGTAATAAAAATAAATTGATTAATGCTCTGAGTAACCAATATATCCAGAAAATTGGAAACGAAATTAATGAAACGAAACAGCATAGAAAATGTATGGAGAAAAGAGAAAAATGGAAAATAGCATTATACAATCGAAATCAACACAGAAGAAATGTCCTGGTCTCAAAAAACACTTTCAACCCTGAACACATTCCCGTGGAAGAACATATTCCAATATACATCCAATGTATCCCAAAATATAAACAGTAACAAACTTACTGGTGAGGAAGTTAAGAAAGCTATAAAAATATAAGTAATAATAAAGTCTCATTTGACATTGAGTTTCAACTTTTGTAACTAATTATTTCCTCCCTGAATTCAACAACTTTCTCAATTTCATGAAGGAAGTTTTGAATCTGCTACGTTGACTTCAAAACAACATATGATCACATTGATACAGGCGTTTTCTTCTCATACATAGGAAACCTTCCAAATTCTGGCTCAGCTGAATGCATAGATCTGATAGAAGAACTATATCAGTCCACAAAATCATACATGTTGAGCGAGGAACCCTATACAGAAACATTTCAAACATTATCAGGAATACGACGATGAAGAAATGAGGGTTGCAATCTATTTAATCTTTTCCTAGACTATGCCCTGCACATATACAGATGTTAAGAAATAGATAATAATAATTTAGGCATTCCATATCACATCCCAAACGAATCAACTAATAGAAAACTCAGCCTTCCATTCCACTGTCAATATGCTGATAATGGAGAGTAGGATATACTGTTGAGGTATTCATATTTGGAATAAGGATGATTTCGAAGGAAATATGAAAACCTCGACCAACGTCTCTAGAAAGTAAGACAAAAAAAATATTATGATCTGCAATTGGAATAAAAGCAGTGATGGCACCTACACTGAATTCATCATAAAAATGAAATCATCCTTTATCAAGTTTTCCAAAAAATGTGACTCAAGATAAACCTTACCAAAATAGAAACTATGATCTGGAATTAGAATAAAATCAGTTGTGGTACCTACACGGAATCCATCATAAAAATGAAATCATCCTTTATCAAGTTTTCCAAAAAATGTGACTCAAGATAAACCTTACCAAAATAGAAACTATGATCTGGAATTAGAATAAAATCAGTTGTGGCACCTACACTGAATCCACCATAAAAAATGAAATCATGCTTTTATCAAATTTTCCCAAAAATATGAATCAAGATAAACCTTACCAAAACTGAAACTATGATCTGGAATTAGAAAAAAAGCAGTTTTGGTACCTACACTCAATACACCATAAAAAATGAAATCATCCTTTATCAAGTTTTCCAAAAAATGTGACTCAAGATAAACATTACCCAAACAGAAACTATGATTGGGAATTAGAATAAAATCAGTTTTGGCACCTACACTGAATCCACCATAAAAAATGAAATCATCATTTATGAAGTTTTCCAAAAAATGTGATTCAAGATAAAACTTATCAAAACAGAAACTATGATCTGGAATTAGAATAAAATCAGTTGTGTCACCTACACTGAATCTAACATAAAAATGAAATCATCCTTCATGAAGTTTTCCAAAAAATGTGATTCAAGATAAACCTTACCAAAACAGAAACCATGACCTGGATTTGAATAAAATTAGTTGTGTCACCTACACTGAATCTACCATAAAAATGAAATCATCCTTTATCAAGTTTTCCACAAAATGTGATTCAAGATAAACCTTATCAAGCAGAGACTATGATCTGGAATTAGAATAAAATCAGTTGCGGCACCTAAACTGAATCCACCATAAAAAATGAAATCATCTTTATCAAGTTTTCCAAAAAATGTGACTCAAGAAGCTTACCAAAAACGAAACTATGATCTGGAATTAGAATAAAATCAGTTGTGGCATCTACACTGAATCCACCATAAAAAATGAAATCATGCTTTTATCCAATTTTCCAAAAAATGTGACTCAAGATAAACATTACCCAAACAGAAAGTATGATCGGGAATTAGAATAAAATCAGTTTTGGCACCTACACTGAATCCACCGTAAAAAATGAAATTAATCCTTTTTCAAGTCTTCCAAAAAATGTGACTCCAGATAAACCTTACCAAAACTGAAACTATGATCTGGAATTAGAATAAAATTACTTGTGGTACCTACACTGAATCCACCGTAAAAAATGAAAGCATCCTTTATGAAGTTTTCCAAAAAATGTGACTCAAGATAAACCTTACCAAAATAGAAACTATGATCTGGAATTAGAATAAAATCAGTTGTGTCACCTACACTGAATCCACCATAAAAAATGAAATCATCCTTCATCAAGTTTTCCAAAAAATGTGATTCAAGATAAACCTTACCAAAACAGAAACCATGACCTCGATTTGAATAAAATTAGTGGTGTCACCTACACTGAATCTACCATAAAAATGAAATCATCCTTTATCAAGTGTTCCACAAAATGTGATTCAAGATAAACCTTATCAAGCAGAAACTATGATCTGGAATTAGAATAAAATCAGTTGCGGCACCTAAACTGAATCCACCATAAAAAATGAAATCATCCTTTATCAAGTTTTCCAAAAAAATGTGACTCAAGATAAACATTACCCAAACAGAAACTATGATCTGGAATTAGAATAAATCAGTTGTGGCACCTAAACTGAATCAACCATAAAAAATGAAATCATCCTTTATCAAGTTTTCCAAAAAATGTGAGTCAAGATAAACCTTACCAAAACAGAAACTATGATCTGGAATTAGAATAAAATCAGTTGTGGCACCTACACTGAATCCACCATTAAAAATGAAATCATGCTTTTATCCAATTTTCCAAAAAATGTGACTCAAGGTAAAACCTTACCAAAACTGAAACTATGATCTGGAATTAGAATAAAATTACTTGTTGTACCTACACTGAATCCACCGTAAAAAATGAAATCATCCTTTACGAAGTTTTCCAAAAAATGTGACTCAAGATAAACATTACCCAAACAGAAACTATGATCTGGAATTAGAATAAAATCAGTTGTGTCACCTACACTGAATCCACCATAAAAAATGAAATCATGCTTCATCAAGTTTTCCAAAAAATGTGATTCAAGATAAACCTTACCAAAACAGAAACCATGACCTGGATTTGAATAAAATTAGTTGTGTCACCTACACTGAATCTACCATAAAAATGAAATCATCCTTTATCAAGTTTTCCACAAAATGTGATTCAAGATAAACCTTATCAAGCAGAGACTATGATCTGGAATTAGAATAAAATCAGTTGCGGCACCTAAACTGAATCCACCATAAAAAATGAAATCATCCTTTATCAAGTTTTCCAAAAAATTTGACTCAAGATAAACCTTACCAAAACAGAAACTATGATCTGGAATTAGAATAAATTCAGTTGTGGCACCTACACTGAATCCACCATAAAAAATGAAATCATGCTTTTATTCAATTTTCAAAAAAATGTGACTCAAGATAAACCTTAACAAAACTGAAACTATGATCTGGAATTAGAATAAAATTACTTGTGGCACCTACACTGAATCCACCATAAAAAATGAAATCATCCTTTATCAAGTTTTCCCAAAAATGTGACATAAGATAAACATTACCCAAACAGAAACTATGATCTGGAATTAGAATAAAATCAGTTGTATCACCTACACTGAATCCACCTTAAAAATTAAATCATCCTTCATCAAGTTTTCCAAAAAATGTGATTCAAGATAAACCTTACCAAAATAGAAACTATTATCTGGAATTAGAATAAATCAGTTGTGGCACCTAAACTGAATCAACCATAAAAAATGAAATCATCCTTTATCAAGTTTTCCAACAAATGTGAGTCAAGATAAACCTTACCAAAACAGAAACTATGATCTGGAATTAGAATAAAATCAGTTGTGGCACCTACACTGAATCCACAAATAAAAATGAAATTTTCATGCTCAAGATTTTATAAAAATTTTCCAAAAATGAATGACTCATAAAAAAGGTTTTCCCAAAAAAACATTACCAAACTGAAACTATGATCTGAATTAGAATAAAATAAATCATCCTTTGTTGCACCAAAAAATGTGATTCAAATCCACCGTATTAAAAAATGAAATCCATCAAGTTTTACGAGTCAAATTTTCCAAAAAAAATGTGATCTCAAGATCCACCATTAAAAACATTACCCTGAAACTATGATCTGGAAAAAAAACTATGATCTTTGAATTAGAATAAATAAAATCAGTTGTGTCACCTACACTGAATCCACCATAAAAAATGAAATCATCCTTCATCAAGTTTTCCAAAAAATGTGATTCAAGATAAACCTTACCAAAACAGAAACCATGACCTCGATTTGAATAAAATTAGTGGTGTCACCTACACTGAATCTACCATAAAAATGAAATCATCCTTTATCAAGTGTTCCACAAAATGTGATTCAAGATAAACCTTATCAAGCAGAAACTATGATCTGGAATTAGAATAAAATCAGTTGCGGCACCTAAACTGAATCCACCATAAAAAATGAAATCATCCTTTATCAAGTTTTCCAAAAAATGTGATTCAAGATAAACCTTACCAAAACAGAAACTATGATCTGGAATTAGAATAAATTCAGTTGTGGCACCTACACTGAATCCACCATAAAAAATGAAATCATCCTTTATCAAATTTTCCAAAGAATGTGACTCAAGATAAACCTTACCAAAACAGAAACCATGATCTGGATTAGAATAAAATCAGTTGTGGTACTTACACTGAATCTACCATAAAAATGAAATCATGCTTTATCAAGTTTTCCACAAAATGTGATTCAAGATAAACCTTACCAAAACTGAAACTATGATCTGGAATTAGAATAAAATTAGTTGTGGCACCTAAACTGAATCCACCATAAAAAATGAAATCATCCTTTATCAACTTTTCCAAAAAATATGATTCAAGATAAACCTTATCAAAACAGAAACTATGATCTGGAATTAGAATAAAATCAGTTGTGTCACCTACACTGAATCTACCATAAAAATGAAATCATACTTTATGAAGTTTTTAAAAAAATGTGACTCAATATAAACCTTACCAAAATAGAAACTATTATCTGGAATTAGAATAAAATCAGTTGTGGCACCTAAACTGAATCCACCATTAACAATGAAATCATCCTGTTATCCAATTTTCCAAAAAATGTGACTCAAGGTAAAACCTTACCAAAACTGAAACTATGATCTGGAATTAGAATAAAATTACTTGTGGTACCTACACTGAATCCACCGTAAAAAATGAAATCATCCTTTATAAAGTTTTCCAAAAAATTTGACTCAAGATAAACCTTACCAAAATAGAAACAATGATCTGGAATTAGAATAAAATCAGTTGTGGCACCTACACTGAATCTACCATAAAAATGAAATCATCCTTTATCAAATGTTCCAAAAAATGTGACTCAAGATAAACCTTCCCAAAACAGAAACCATGATCTGGATTAGAATAAAATCAGTTGTGGTACTTACACTGAATCTACCATAAAAATTAAATCATGCTTTATCAAGTTTTCCACAAAATGTGACTCAAGATAAACCTTACCGAAACTGAAACTATGATCTGGAATTAGAATAAAATTAGTTGTGGCACCTACACTGAATCCACCATAAAAAATGAAATCATCCTTTATCAAGTTTTCCAAAAAATTTGGTTCAAGAAAAACCTTACCAAAACAGAAACTATAATCTGGAATTAGAATAAAATCAGTTGTGGCACCTACACTGAATCCACCATAAAAAATGAAATCATGCTTTTATCCAATTTTCAAAAATATGTGACTCGAGATAAACCTTACCAAAACTGAAACTATGATCAGGAATTAGAATAAAATTACTTGTGGTACCTACACTGAATCCACTGTAAAAATGAAATCATCCTATATGAAGTTTTCCAAAAAATGTGACTCAAGATAAACCTTATCAAATACAAACTATGATCTGGAATTAGAATAAAATCAGTTGTGGCACGTACACTGAATCCACCATTAAAAATGAAATCATGCTTTTATCCAATTTTCAAAAAAATGTGACTCAAGATAAACCTTACCAAAACTGAAACTATGATCTGGAATTAGAATAAAATTACTTGTGGTACCTACACTGAATCCACCATAAAAAATGAAATCATCCTTTATGAAGTTTTCCAAAAAAAGTGATTCAAGACAAACCTCACCAAAACAGAAACCATGATCTGGATTAGAATAAAATCAGTTGTGGTACTTACACTGAATCTACCATAAAAATGAAATCATGCTTCATCAAGTTTTCCACAAAATGTGACACAATATAAACCTTACCAAAACAGAAACTATGATCTGGAATTAGAATAAAATCAGTTGTGGCACCTACACTGAATCCACCTTAAAAAACGAAAGCATCCTTTATGAAGTTTTCCAAAAAATGTGATTCAAGATAAACCTTACCAAAATAGAAACTATGATCTGGAATTAGAATAAAATCAGTTGTGGCACCTACACTGAATCCACTGTAAAAATGAAATCATCCTTTTATCCAATTTTCAAAAAAATGTGACTCAAGATAAACCTTACCAAACTGAAACTATGATCTGGAATTAGAATAAAATTAGTTGTGGCACCTACACTGAATCCACCATAAAAAATGAAATCATCCTTTATGAAGTTTTCCAAAAATGTGATTCAAGATAAACATTACCAAAACAGAAACTATGATCTGGAATTAGAATAAAATCAGTTGTGGCACCTACACTGAATCCACCATAAAAAATGAAATCATGCTTTTATCCAATTTTCAAAAAAATGTGACTCAAGATAAACCTTACCAAAACTGAAACTATGATCTGGAATTAGAATAAAATTAATTGTGGTACCTACACTGAATTCACTGTAAAAATGAAATCATCCTTTATGAAGTTTTCCACAAAATGTGACTCAATATAAACCTTACCAAAATAGAAACTATGATCTGGAATTAGAATAAAATCAGTTGTGGCACCTACACTGAATCCACTGTAAAAATGAAATCATCCTTTTATCCAATTTTCAAAAAAATGTGACTCAAGATAAACCTTACCAAACTGAAACTATGATCTGGAATTAGAATAAAATTAGTTGTGGCACCTACACTGAATCCACCATAAAAAATGAAATCATCCTTTATGAAGTTTTCCAAAAATGTGACTCAATATAAACCTTACCAAAATAGAAAATATTATCTGGAATTAGAATAAAATTACTTGTTGTACCTACACTGAATCCACCGTAAAAAATGAAATCATCCTTTATGAAGTTTTCCAAAAAATGTGTCTCAAGATAAACCTTACCAAAACTGAAACTATGATCTGGAATTAGAATAAAATTAGTTGTGGCACCTACACTGAATCCACCATAAAAAATGAAATCTTCCTTGATGAAGTTTTCCAAAAATGTGACTCAAGATAAACATTACCAAAACAGAAACTATGATCTGGAATTAGAATAAAATCAGTTGTGGCACCTACACTGAATCCACCATAAAAAATGAAATCATGCTTTTATCCAATTTTCAAAAAAATGTGACTCAAGATAAACCTTACCAAAACTGAAACTATGATCTGGAATTAGAATAAAATTACTTGTGGTACCGACACTGAATCCACTGTAAAATGAAATCATCCTTTATGAAGTTTTCCAAAAAATGTGACTCAAGATAAACATTACCAAAACTGAAACTATGATCTGGAATTAGAATAAAATCAGTTGTGTCACCTACACTGAATCCACCATAAAAAATGAAATCATCCTTCATCAAGTTTTCCAAAAAATGTGACTCAAGATAAACATTACTCAAACAGAAACTATGATCTGGAATTAGAATAAAATCAGTTTTTGCACCTACACTGAATCCACCATAAAAAAAGAAATCATCCTTTATCAACATTTCCAAAAAATATGATTCAAGATAAAACTTATCAAAACAGAAAGTACGATCTGGAAGTAGAATAAAATCAGTTGTGGCACCTACACTGAATGTACCATAAAAATTAATTCCTGCTTTATCAAGTTTTCCACAAAATGTGACTCAAGATAAACGTTACCAAAATAGAAACTATGATCTGGAATTAGAATAAAATTAGTTGTG
This sequence comes from Acanthosepion pharaonis, assembly GCA_903632075.3. Taxonomy (NCBI): domain Eukaryota; kingdom Metazoa; phylum Mollusca; class Cephalopoda; order Sepiida; family Sepiidae; genus Acanthosepion; species Acanthosepion pharaonis. Next base: position 2,758,665 of record CAHIKZ030000258.1, read on the forward strand.
GCACCTACACTGAATCCACCATAAAAAATGAAATCATCCTTTATGAAGTTTTCCAAAAAATGTGATTCAAGACAAACCTTACCAAAACAGAAACCATGATCTGGAATTAGAATAAAATTAATTATGGCACCTACACTGAATCCACCATAAAAAATGAAATCATCCTTTATCAAGTTTTTCCAAAAATGTGACTCAAGATAAACATTACTCAAACAGAAACTATGATCTGGAATTAGAATAAAATCAGTTTTTGCACCTACACTGAATCCACCATAAAAAAAGAAATCATGCTTTTATCCAATTTTCAAAAAAATGTTACTCAAGATAAACCTTACCAAAACTGAAACTATGATCTGGAATTAGAATAAAATTAGTTGTGGCACCTACACTGAATCCACCATAAAAAATGAAATCATCCTTTATCAACATTTCCAAAAAATATGATTCAAGATAAACCTTATCAAAACAGAAAGTACGATCTGGAATTAGAATAAAATTAGTTGTGGCACCTACACTGAATGTACCATAAAAATGAAATCATCCTTTATGAAGTTTTCCAAAAAATGTGACTCAAGATAAACCTTATCAAAATACAAACTATGATCTGGAATTAGAATAAAATCAGTTTTGGCACCTATACTGAATCGACCATAAAATATGAAATCATCAATTATGAAGTTTTCCAAAAAATGTGACTTAAGATAAACCTTACCAAAATAGAAACTATTATCTGGAATTAGAATAAAATCAGTTGTGGCACGTACACTGAACCCACCATAAAAAATGAAATCATCCTTTATCAAGTTTTCCAAAAAATGTGATTCAAGATAAACCTTACCAAAATAGAAACTATGATCTGGAATTAGAATAAAATCAGTTGTGGCACCTACTCTGAATCCACCATAAAAAATGAAATCATCCTTTATGAAGTTTTCCAAAAAATGTGATTCAAGATAAACCTTACCAAAATAGAAACTATGATCTGGAATTAGAATAAAATCAGTTGTGGCACCTATACTGAATCGACCATAAAAATGAAATCATCCTTTATCAAGCATTCCAAAAATTGTGACTGGAGATAAACCTTACCAAAACAGAAACTATTATCAGGAATTAGAATAAAATCAGTTGTGGCACCTACACTGAATCCATCATAAAAATTCAGGAAGTGAATTAGTAAATGCTAATCACTTTCAGTACCTAAGCATATGGATGGGTTAAAAAAAAAATTGACTAGGAGAAGAGGGAATTGAACATAGAATAGATTGAGCTAGATGTAGTTTTACCCAACACAGTAAATTGTTACAAAGTCAAACAATAAAGATAAAAAGCGAATGACAACAAAAGCAATCTGGAGGATGTTGGAAAAAAAACGGCTCTTGACTTATAAGCCCCCCCCAAATTCACTCACTGATATCCTCAAGGACACATGCACCATTAGATAAAAGTGTTAGTTAAGGGATCCAAAAGTAACTTGACCCAAAGAGCTGTGAGGCGTGGCAACAACAGTAGGGAAAAAAAAACAATGGAATTATCTGAAGCTGTGATATTAAAAAAAGGCATGTCACGTGGAATTAGAAAAGTTAACCAAAGGACTCGGTTCAAAACTCCAATGTATATCACCTGAAGAAGACCGGAGCGTATATTGTCCGAAACATTGTGAACATGTCAATAAAGATGAGGACAATAGTCCGAATAATGTAAATACTGTAAAGAGTCATAATAGTTTTTAGTAACGATTCAGCAGTAACTTTTGGTAATTACAAGAACCATGCTGGTTACAGCGTTAACAAAAACTCAAAACAGTATGTAATGAATTCTTGAAACCTGATTTTGTTTTCAAAACTGCTCTCCAGGTGAAAATTACTAATATGATGACTACAAAATCTATGACTATATTCCCTCACTACTGTTTATTAGATACTAGCAGTAGAGCCCAGCATTGCCTGGGGATGTAACAGTAAGAGATAGATCAAGTATCGACCATCCTAAAGACTGAAATATAAAATTGACAAAGATTATTGTTTAAGGTTGACGGACACGCATGTCTTAATTAGATTTTTTTTTTTTTACAAATTGGTCAAACCCAAACTCAAACAAAAACATTGTTTTCAATCATTATGAGTCTACCGATTGAATAGAATTTTATTATAAACAATTGTCTTGTAAATGGAATTTTTTAAAGCATTCTGAATGTAAAAAAAAAAGAAAAAAAGTGTGCAAGACAATAAGAAACACTACCTGCCAAAAAAAAGTGAAGTTTTGTTGAAATCGGTTGAAAAATGTAGGAAATCCGATCCCATATATAACACACACACACACACACACACACACACACACACACACACACACACACACACACACACACACACACACACACACATAACCTAGGTTTTATAATAAGCATAACTCGATATGTGTTATCCCCTTTTCGTTCTCGCGAAAGCTATGCCTCTCAATTGTGTTTTCAAATTGATTTCGTGCAAAAACAATTGTGTTTTTCCAATATTTGGTGCTGTCACAACCACCGCAAGGTAAATTTACGTAGTCCTGTGAAGTTTTGTTGAAATCGGTTGAAAAATGTAGGAAATCCGATCCAATATATAAACGTACAGACACGCACACACACACAACCTGGATTGTATAATAATTATGGTCTATTATAACAAATATTTTTTATCATATAGCTCAGAGATAGCTAAGCCGTGGTTCATGAATCACATATGTCTATTTGGTATTTAATACACACCTTGTAGAAATATGTTAGTTGCTACTTTTTTATTACAGTTATTGTACATGAAAAAATTGAGCAATATACTATTTTGAAAATGCAATATCAGTAATTAAAACATAAATATATTTTTAATGAAATTTGCATTAAATGTAAATTTAATGTCCATGAAATATGCGGGAAACAGGAATTTATTACGTAAAACTTAAATGTTATGTTTATGATTAGTAAAACTTATTAAAATTTTAATCGTAGATATTAATTTAATTTAGTGATACATTGTTCATCAGTACTTTTTAAAATTTATTTTGTCTCTTAAACAAGCTTGGTTACTTCTGATATTATTATTATTATTATTATTATTATTATTTTTATTTTCTTTGATTTCTGGCGTTTACACATTTCTTTCCGGGTCCCGCTCAGCGACCTAAGGTTAGAAATGGCGGCATGACACTTTACACTGACAAAAAAAAAAAAAAAAAAAAATGACATAAATAAAGCCCTTCGTAAAGTGTGGGCTGTACTTGTCAGGACAATTTTTTGTATCTCCTTGAGGCATGGACTTCCAGGAATCCCTTCAATTAGTCTACTGCAATCTTTTCCAACCAGTCCTAGGGCTCCAACTACAACAGGGATTGTTGATGTTCCCATATGCCACATTTTCGAGATTTCTATTTCAAGGTCCTTGTATTTTTACAACTTTTTGAATATCTTCAAAGATACATTGCAGTCAGCAGGGACTGCCATATCAATAAGGAGGCACCGTTTTTGTTTGTGGTCTTTAATAACAATATCTGGGCAGTTGGCCTTGATTGTTCTGTCAGTGTGTATTGTGTAGTCCCATAGAATTGTAACAGGTCCTATCTCCGTAACCGGGTCTGGGTGGTGTTCATACCAGTTTATTTCAGTTTCCTTCCTGTAGAAGTTGCAGATTTTCCAGTGCAGATATTGGCTCACTCTGTCATGTCGGGTTTTATATTCAGTGAGTGCCAACATCGTGCAACCTGATACAAGATGATCAATCGTTTCTGGATATTTATCACAGAATCTGCATTTTGGGCTGACACAATATTTTAGTATATGTGCTTGATAATTCCTAGTTAGCAAGCATTGGTCCTTTGCAGCAAGGATAAAACCTTCAGTTTCCGCTTTCAACCCTGCACTACGTAGCCACTGATAGGTACGGGTTTTGTCTACGTCAGCTTGTTTGGTACGGGCAGAGTATTGGCCATGAAGCGGTTTATCTTGACATCGCTTCTGTATCTGGTCGGTTGCATTCGTCTTTGCTGTCTTTTTTTTTTTTAGGTATTTTGCAGTTTCAACCGGTGTATTGTGATGTAGTTGCATCTCTACGCCCATTTGAAACTCCATTTTGAATTTGTTGGCTTCTTTCATTAGGGAGTAAAGACGCTTACTGCTTTCATGTTCCTTGACGCATACCATCATCTTTTGTAGTTTCCAAATATCTTTGGATGCCAATTGTTGTAGTTTTGTCGGACACTTCTAGTTATTATTATTATTATTATTTGTGATATCATCTTGCCATGGAGTAATTTTAAGTGCCTAGTTACCAAGTTGCTTCCGGAGTAAGAAGGACACTGTAAGAGTGTTATTTATGCCCATTTATTAAATAACAGTTGGCTTTGATTGTTCGGTCAGTGTGTATTGTGTAGTCCCATAAAATTGTTACAAGTCCTATCTCCGTAACCGGGTCTGGTTAGTGTTCATACCAATTTCTTTCATTCTAAATCTCTTTGACTTTATTTAACTTTAATTCTTTCATTCTAATTTTTTCTCTTTCATCTCCCTTTTCTTTTTATTTATTTATTTATTTATTTATTATTATTATTTCCTTTGATTTCTGTTGTATACTCATTTCCATGCGGGTCCCAACCAGGGATCTAAGATCAGAAGTGGTATTATGACATTTTTCATTGAACATTTTTGTAAAATAAATAAAGAAAACAACCTAATATCATACACATTTTACATAGATAAAGGCCGTCGTGAGGTGTGAGAAGTGTTTGTGAGAACATATTTTTGTATTTTTTTATGGCATGTTCTGTTAGGTATTCTTTCAATGAGTCTATCAAAACATTTTCCAGTCCGACCCAGTGACCAGACCACAAATAAAAACATTGATTGCCTTCTTGTGCGACATTTTTTATCTTTCTATATTTTTGAGATGAGGTATTGTAATTATTTACATTGTTCGGACTGTTGTCCTCATATTTATTGCCATATTCATGACATTTCGGCCGTTCTACTCTCCGGTGTTCTTTAGGATATGTCTATATTTCTGAGATGAGGTATTGTAATTATTTACATTATTTACATTGTTCGGACTGTAGTCCTCATATTTATTGCCATATTCACGATATTTCGACCGTTCTACTACCCGGCATTCTTTA
>CAHIKZ030000259.1:0-17500 GCA_903632075.3 Acanthosepion pharaonis
ATTTTCTCTTTCCTTGTTGTGGTCTCTTCTCTTCCCTTTCTCTTTTCTTATTACACTTCTTTCTTTCTTTCTTTCTTTCTTTCTTTTTCTCTTTCTTTTTTTCTCTTTCTCTTTGGTCTCTTTCTCCTTTCTCTTTTCTTATTACACTTTCTTTTCTTTCTTTCTTTCTTTCTTTCTTTCTGATTTTCTCTTTCCTTGTTGTGGTCTCTTCTCTTCTCTTTCTCTTTTCTTTTACACTTCTTTTCTTTCTTTCTTTTCTTTCTTTCTTTCTTTCTTTCTTTTTCTTCTCTTTTCTTCCCTTTCTTTCGATTTCTTTTCTTTCCTTTTCTTTCTTTTCTTTCTCTTCGATTTTCTCTTTTTCCTTGTTTAGTCTCTTCTTCCCTTTTCTTTCTTTCTTTCTTTTCTTTCTTTTTTCTTTCTTTTCTTTCGATTTTCTCTTTCCTTGTTGTAGTCTCTTCTCTTCTTTTCTCTTTTCTTAGCCACTTCTTTCTTTTTTCTTTCTTTTCTTTCGATTTTCTCTTTCCTTCTCTCTTCTCTTTTTCTCTTTCTTGCCTTCTTTCTCTTCTCTTTCTTTTCTTTTCTTTTCTTTCTTTTCTCGATTTTCTTTCTTTCTTTCTTTCTTTCTTTCGATTTTCTCTTTTCCTTGTTGTGGTCTCTTCTTTCCCTTTCTCTTTCTTTTCTCTTCTTTCTTTCTTTCTCTTTCTTTCTTTCTCTTTTCTTTCTCTCTTCTCCCCTTTCTCTTTTGTTTTTCTTTCTTCTCTTTCTTTCTTTCTTTCTTTTCTTTCTTTCTTTCTTTCTTTTTCGATTCCCTCTTTTCCTTTTCTTCCCTTTCTCTCTTTTTTCTCACTTCTTTCTTTCTTTCTTTCTTTCTTTCTTTCTTTCTTTCTTTCGATTTTCTCTTTCCTTGTTGTGGTCTCTTCTCTTCCCTTTCTCTTTTCTTATTACACTTCTTTCTTTCTTTCTTTCTTTCTTTCTTTCTTTCGATTTTCTCTTTCCTTGTTGTGGTCTCTTCTCTTCCTTTTCTTTTCTTCTTACACTTCTTTCTTTTTCTTTTCTTTCTTTCTTTTCTCTTTCCTTTTCTTCTTCTCTTCTCTTCCCTTTCTCTTTTCTTATTTCTCTCTTCTCACCTTTCTTTCTTTTTTCTTTCTTTCTTTTTTCTTTCTTTTTTCGATTTTCTCTTTCCTTGTTGTGGTCTCTCTCTTCTCTTTTCTTACACTTTCTCTTTTCTTTTTCTTTTCTTTCTTTTCTTTCTTTTTTTTTTTTTCTTTCGATTTTCTTTCTTTCCTTTTCCTTTCCTTAGTCTCTTCTCTTCCTTTTTCTTTTCTTATTACACTTTCTTTCTTTCTTTTCTTTCTTTCTTTTTTTTCTTTCTTTTCTCTTTCCTTGTTGTGGTCTCTTCTCTTCCCTTTCTCTTTTCTTATTACACTTCTTTCTTTCTTTCTTTCTTTCTTTCTTTCTTTCTTTCGATTTTCTCTTTCCTTGTTGTGGTCTCTTCTCTTCCCTTTCTCTTTTCTTATTACACTTCTTTCTTTCTTTCTTTCTTTTTTCTTTCGATTTTCTCTTTCCTTGTTGTGGTCTCTTCTCTTCCCTTTCTCTTTTCTTATTACACTTCTTTCTTTCTTTCTTTCTTTCTTTTTCTTTCGATTTTCTCTTTTCCTTATTTGTGGTCTCTTCTCTTCCCTTTCTCTTTTCTTATTACACTTCTTTCTTTCTTTCTTTCTTTTTCTTTTTATTTTCTCTTTCCTTGTTGTGGTCTCTTCTTTCCCTTTCTCTTTTTCTTTCTTTTCTTTCTTTCTTTTCTTTCTTTCTTTCTTTTTTCTTTTGTTCTTTCTCTTTTCCTTTTTCTGGTTCTTCTCTTCTTCTTTTCTTTTCTTTCTTTCTTTCTTTCGATTTTCTTTCTTGTTCTCTTCACTTTCTTTCTTTTTCGATTTTCTTTCTTTTCCTTTCCTTGTGGTCTCTTCTCTTCCCTTTCTCTTTTCTTATTACACTTCTTTCTTTCTTTCTTTCTTTTCTTTTTTTTCTTTCTTTGTTTGGTCTCTTTTCTCTTTCCTTGTTGTGCACTTCTCTTCTCACTTTCTTTCTCTTTTCTCTTTCCACTTCTTTCTTTTCTTTTCTTTCTTTCTTTTTTTTTTCGATTTTCTCTTTATTTGTGGTCTCTTCTCTTCCCTTTCTCTTTTCTTATTACACTTCTTTCTTTCTTTCTTTCTTTCTTTCTTTCTTTCTTTCGATTTTCTCTTTCCTTGTTGTGGTCTCTTCTCTTCCCTTTCTCTTTTCTTATTACACTTCTTTCTTTCTTTCTTTCTTTCTTTCTTTCTTTCGATTTTCTCTTTCCTTGTTGTGGTCTCTTCTCTTCCCTTTCTCTTTTCTTATTACACTTCTTTCTTTCTTTCTTTCTTTCTTTTTTCTCTTTTCCTTTTCGATTTTCTCTTTCTTTTCTTATTGGTCTTCTTTCTTTTCTTTCTTTTTTTCGATTTTTCTTTTTTGTTTCTCTTTCCTTTCTCTTTTCTTATTACACTTCTTTCTCTTTTCTTTTCTTTCTTGATTTTTCTTTCGATTTTCTCTTTCCTTTCTTTTTCTTCATTCTCTTTCTTTCTTTCTTTCCCTTCCTTTTCTCTTTTTTTGTTTATTACTTCCCTTTCTCTTTCTTACACTTCTTTCTTTCTTTTTTTTTTTTTCTTTCTTTTTTTCCTTTCCTTGTTTCTCTTCTTCTTCCCTTTCTCTTTTCTTATTACACTTCTTTCTTTCTTTCTTTCTTTCTTTCTTGATTTTCTTTCTTTCTTCTTTCTTTCTTTCTTTCTTTCTTTCTTTTCTTTCTGATTTTCCTTGTTGTGGTCTCTTCTCTTCCCTTTCTCTTTTCTTATTACACTTCTTTCTTTTTTCTTTCTTTCTTTCTTTCGATTTTCTCTTTCCTTGTTGTGGTCTCTTCTCTTCCCTTTCTCTTTTCTTATTACACTTCTTTCTTTCTTTCTTTCTTTCTTTCTTTCTTTTTCTTTTCTTTCGATTTTCTCTTTCCTTGTTGTGGTCTCTTCTCTTCCCTTTCTCTTTTCTTATTTTCATTACACTTCTTTTCTTTTCTTTCTTTTTTTTCTTTTCTTTCTTTCTTTCTTTCTTTCTTTCTTTTCTTTCTTTTTTTCTCTTTCCTTGTTGTGGTCTCTTCTCTCCCCCTTTCTCTTTTCTTATTACACTTCTTTCTTTCTTTCTTTCGATTTTCTCTTTCCTTTTTGTGGTCTCTTCTCTCCCCTTTCTCTTTTCTTATTACACTTCTTTCTTTCTTTCTTTCTTTCTTTCTGTCGTTTCTTTTTCTTATTTTCTTTCTCTCATCTTCTCGGTCTTTCTGTTCCTGTTCATCTCTTTCCTTGGTCTCTAAGACTTCTCTCCCCACGTTCTCCCTCAAACTTGTCAAAAGTAGTAGTAGTAGCAATAGTAGTAGTAACTGTAGTAGTAGTAGTAGTAGTAGCAGTAGTGTGTGTGTGTGTGTGTGTGTGTGTGTGTGACAGATTATTTGTCAACCCGGCTATGCAAGAAAAACAAAATAAAAACCAAACAAAAGATTAAATTAAGTGACTTGTAAGGCAGACGTATTTTTTCGTTTACATAAAATAAAAGCAATAATGCAAGCATGATATTTCTGCTTTTTTTTTTTTTAACCTTTTTCTAAACTGTTGCTTTTTAGAATTTTTTTTTTAAAGGCACACCCAATATTGGTATCCCAAACCTTGGCCGGTAGAACGAGTAAGAAAAAAAAAAAAGAAAGGAAAAAGAAAAGAATGCTAAGTCCTTGAACTGTGACATTAAGTCACGGCTTCTTTGTCTGCGAAACATTTTTTGACAACAAAACCGGGTAGCAGCAGACAGACAGCCGTCACGTGACTGCGTGCGTCACACAGGCGACATTGAACAGCCGAACATCCCCCCACACCCACACCCGCCACTTTGCCACGGATATTCACTCCAGACTGTTATTTATTAATTCATTACCTGCCTCTTCTGATTGACGGAACCGCCATAGCTGATTATTTCATTTATGACAGCGGCTGAATGGTGAAATGAATGCCAGGAAAGAAAAGAAAAGGAAAACATTTATGTCTTTAAATGCAGCCGAGAATGTAGATTTTTTTAAGAAGTAGAAATGAACAACTTTGGTCACCAGAGATTCAAATATGAGACAAAGAATATGTTATATTATTTCAAAATGATGTCCCCACCCCTGTACAAGGACCAAGAGCCACTCGAGTTACAGGTTACAGAGGTACCACCCCAAGCAAATACCACCAAACGCAAGGGGCCACTGGAAGATATGAAAAGAACTTTAGACGGAACGGAATACTGATCATAAACAGGAAACAAGGGATAAACCTCTAATCCTGTTCAAAAGACAAGGGAGGGTTGTGATCAGTTTAAAAATAGCTTTGAGCAAATGAAATTAGTAGATCTTAGTGATCACCATTCTTCAAACCTTATTGACTGGCGCTACAGGATCACAAAGAACTGTACCAAATAACAGAAAAATATGAGGACTTTTAACAGCAGCAATAAATATAACGCCTATTATATATAATTCGAAGAGAAAATAATGACCTAATCAAGGTTGGTTGGTTGATTTTATTTAGCAGTATATCAACCTCTATGGGTTATTTAATGCCGAAATCTAAATATTTTAATGTTTTAAATTACTGATCATTTGAAATTAATTTCAAAGATATGACTGAAAAAAAAGGACATATTATGAGAAATATTCAACTAAAGAAAAGCAATCCACCGGTGAAGAAATGTTAAATTAAATATGGAATGGAATTAATAAGATAAAGAGGTAGTGTAGCTATGCCACGAACTGGCGTCCATAGGATATGAACAGGATTTAATAGTTTGATCGCAGTGATTGTTGAGTGAGTGGGGGTTCTAGAAAGAGAAGCACAGAGGTGAAATTTGCTTTCAATTTCAACAGCAGTATACCAGGAATATAGGAGTTCCAAACATATCAGAATCAGATGAGAACATTTCCCTTGCCCCAATCAGACTACCAGATCATTTTCAAACTCATTCAAAATGATCTTAGCCCTCTCTAACCTTCTATCTTTCTGTCCTGGAGTAATAATTTGCGTCACAGGTTTCACGTACGATTTCATTTTCAAGTTTTTTTTTCCACTGCTCTTTGAACTGTCATAGCTGAAACTCCTCTCTCAAACGTCTTATGGATTGAGTTGGATCTTTTCTAAGTGATCTCTTTAGCTCTATGTTGAAATGATGATCCCTCTTCCTGTTGTGACCTCCTGATACAGATTTTCTCTCTACTGTTCCCTCTTTTTTAAACTTATTCACCGTTCTCTTGATAGTTCTTGAATGGACGTTGAAGATGGAAGCCAGAGTACGAACGTTGATACCATTATTGAAGGACTGAATGATCTTTTCCTCTCACCATTGTTCATTTGGGAAGACAGTGGATCTGACACAAAACAATTTAACAGGCTTCTTTTGTAACTGAATAATTCAAAGGGTTTTTCAGTGATTCTTACGACAAATGGTGTGAAGATGGCTAAACATCTTATCTGAAAACTTGGAAAATATTAAACATTTTGTGGGATGGATATTTATGCTGTTACACGATTTGGACAATTTTGTTGTTACACCGATATATATATATATATATATATATATATATATATATATATATATATATATATATATATAAAGTCATCCACAGACAGACTGTTTCGCAGCTCTTCAGTGTGGCGAGACATCCGGTTGCCTCTAGCTAGGATCGAAAACCGACAGAATTGGTGTTAGTGGGAGATTCTACCACTAAGCCGTCGGCGCACGGCAGGGATGAAGGTGAATTTTTAGCGTATTTATTTATTTATTTTATTTATTTTTTATTTTTAGATAAAAACATACAGTCACCGACAGTGACTCAATTCGCTTTTGCCGAAGAGTCTCGCTATATCAGCCATAATAGTCACTGTTTACAAACCCACACCTCTTTCCCAGAGAGCTCAACTGAAATTAATTTTTCAGGAGCCTATATAAAGTCATCCACAGACAGAATGTTTCGCTGTTTCACAGCTCTTCAGTGTGGCTAGACATCCGGTTGCCTCTAGCTAGGATACACATAGTCATCCAAAGACCGCGTCACAAATCCTCATTGTGGTTAGACGTCCGATTGCTTCAAGCCGGGATCAAAACCCCGACTGATTTCACATCATATATATATATATATATATATATATATATATATATATATATATATATATATATTTCCGCAATGTAATTTGAGAATAATTCTGTTTATTATGCAACAATCGTCTAAAAGGATTTTTTACATTAGCCTACCAGCAGTTTTTTTAGATTTTTTTTATAACCCTCTATCTTGAGTGGTTCTTATATCGCTATATATTGCGTGAGCTTTAGTATAAAAAATGATGGTGATAAAAAAACAAGTGGGTATAGAAATATTTCGTGACAACACGAGAAACGACAGGGGAAAATGTGTGATTTTTCATTAATTTTTTTAACCCCCAAAAGAAAAAGAACAAAAATTTCCCGCCAGGGGGCAAAGGTTTTAATCAGTATTCATGAGAATGTTTGCCTTTATTAACCGTACCAATTTCATCAGTCGCGGTAATGTTTGTTTATAGGCTATCACGAACACACTAACCCGTCGAAGGCAACGTCTGCCAAGAGTCGTTGTTACCAAGCAAAGAAAACAAACACTTCAGTTGACTTACAAGTCCAGTCAACTTTCATTGCATCTTTCGAAGAAGAAGAAAAAATAATTGAGACGCACAATTCGTAAAGTTTATACGAAATGGTATAAGTATTTGAAAAGTTTACATGTCTGCATATAAGCATCTCACCTCCCAGGGTCTTCGTTCAGATAAGCAATATGGCTTTCGATTCTCTAGGTCAATTGCTGAAAGAGTCTATCAAGATTTAGATAAGAATGGTGAAGCTCGTGCTGTTGGTTTAGATATCTCGAAGTCATTTGACAGGGTTTGGCATGTTGGTTTTCTTCAAAAGTTGAAAGGTTTTGGTATTTCTGGAAGAATTTTTGAACTGATTCAGTCTTTTTTCGAATCGCGAAATGCAAGTTATCTTGAATGGCCACTCTTCTAGATCTTTTGCAGATGTTTCCCTGGATTCTGTCCTTGGACCTGCGTTTATCCTAATTGCATAAATGGCCTTCCTGGGGTCATCAGTTCTCAGCTCGGTATCTATGTTGATGGCACAACTATTTACACCAGCCTTAATAGTAAGTCTTATCAGTTCAAAGGTCAAATTGACAGCTGGTCTCAAAAATGATTTACACTCTGCTGTTAAATGTGGCAAGAGGATACTTGTTGATTTTAACGCCTCTAAAGCGAAATAGGTCTCTTTTACTCGCCTGAGAGAACTTTTTTTTTACCTTCCATCAGCATGGCCGATTCTAATCACCAGGAGTATGACTCATTGCGTCTGCTCAGACCAACGTTTCCCGCGGACGTGAAGTGGAAAGTGTATATTAAGTCTTCAGCTCAGAAAGTTGGTTCACTGCGTCGAGTTAAACAATTTTTCTCGCCAGAATCCGTCTTACATATTTATAAGACAACCTTTCGTCCTTGCTTTGAATATTGCTGTCACATCTAGTCTGGTACCTCTGCTATATATTTCGAGATATTTGATAAAATCCAGAGAAAAATTTGCAACGTTATTGGTCCTAACCTGGCATCTCGTCTTTTCTATAAACTCTTTCATAGTAATTGTTCTGATGAATTTTCCTCAAACTATCTGATGTGGCGTTCTGGCAGTTTTTATTTAATGTCCGAGGAACCGACTAGAGAAGCTTTCCAATCCAGCTGGCGGGGTTCGGGATCGGGGGTCAGTACGCATCGACCTTGTTATTTTCTTCAATAAAACGATTTATTTTTCCGTAGATATAGCGTTCTGCTGGCCGAGAAACGTCGTTATTCTGGCAATACAAGGTGCGACTTCTTCTGACCCGACACACTAGCCACGCCTGCAGCTGTGTTATTACAGACTTAGAGGGAACACTGAAAATCTGCTAGGCGGCTAGATTATGAATCTAAGGAGTTAAATGTTAATTTTAAAAGTTTTGGCCCAAATCTACATGGCTATTCCTTTTTTCGTCAGTCACACGAATTTTTTAAAGGCCACATTAGAAATAGCTGTCTATGAAAATGACCTTTTGATAGCTTCTAGGTGTGGTTTCCACACAGTTACACATCATATCATCATGATGGTGTTGTCATACTCACTGTTTTACTGTTCGTTATATTCAAATTCGTTAATTTTATAGCAATGACTTTTAACATGAGTAATTGAAAAAATGTAACCATAATAAATATAAAACTAAAATTAAAATATGAACTGAGTCAGATCTCCCGGCAGTCTCTAGTGACGGGAAATGTGACTACTGTTTCTTTGTTTCCTGGAAACACTCCGCGTACCAGCAGACGATGGTTCGCGTACCGGCACCGATGCGCGTATCACACTTTGAATAGCACTGCTCTATGGCGAGCTAAACTTTATGAATTTAAGCTTAGTACTAGACTGACGACCAGGTCTCAACGTTTTGCAGCTAAAATGGCTAGATGTAACCGTAAATTCTATGCTAACAGTTTCATCTCTCGCACTTCTTGATTGTGGAATTCGCTTCCAGGGTCTTGCTTCCCAATCAAGTTTCATCCTCAAAAATGTCAATGCAATGTCAATTGGTATCTTCTGTCTTTTTAATTGTTATTCTTTTAATTGTCTTCTGTCCATAATAGTGTAGTTTCTTCATATTATGTAACATTCAGTAACACTCTTCTGTCTTAGTGTCTTTATTGCCTTTCTTGGGACAAGGTCATTAAAAAAAGCGAATACATGAGATATGTTATCGTTGGGTCATGGTTAGCCAGCTGTGTTCGTTAACGGTTACACTTGAATGGTGAACCAAAATCTCCCTTATACTTGTGTCCTTAATTCAAGATCAGCTAACCTTAGGAAATGACAATAAATTGCGTTTTATTGTGAGATAATTGTTATCAAGCTAATCCGTATTGCTTAATAATGAGTATGATCCTAACTGTGAGCTTCAGAACTGTGGCTTTGTAACAGATATGACAAAATATAATAACGTTTACAGACATAGTGTCTTGTTTTATGACAGTGGTTATCAAACTCATCTCTTAGTTGTGAATAGGAGTAGATAGGTTCGCCGATTGCCCGGTTCATACTCCTCCTCGATTTTGGAAATAGGAGTAGAGGTTTATCCCGTGTTTCATGTTTAAGATTGGGCTTTCGGTTCCTTCAGCTATATACTTCTGATGTCTCCGCCTGAAACCTGAAATTTTATTCATCAATTATTATTATTATTTTCCTCTCCTAATAACAGTAGATATGTTTGCCTTTCCCAATAAGATTAGATATGTTTGCCTATCCACGGGTTCACACACCTCTACGATCTTTTGGACGGGAGTAAAGGTTCATCCCTTGTTTCCTGTTTAGGATTATGTTTCCGGTCCCTTCTAAAGTCTATTTCAACTCTATACTCGTAACGTCTCCACTTTTATTCGATAACTAGCAGCATGACTCGGCATAGCCCGTGCTTGATTCAAAAATCGTACGACTCATACAGAAATCGCTATCACTTGACTTAAAATATTTTTGCCCTTCCTTGCCTTTAAAGGAGTGTCCTGATGTTGCTACATGCCTATCTCACACTGCTAATTTTTTCTAAGCTCTATACTAAACATTAAATCTGTTACGAAAAAAGTACTAAACAAAATGAACACAAAACGATCAGCTTTAAAAAAGGACTCGTAACTGGAAAAACCGAATGAAAAAAGAATGTTAACAACAAATACTTTTTTCACACCAAACCCAGTTCTGCGGAATCAGAATCAACGTTGAGTTTAAGCAAGCGAATGAGCCAATTGGAGTAAAGTGCCATGCAGATTTAAATTTTTCCCACTTGTGACGAACGCAGTTATCGATTTTTTGCATGCTAGCATGCTAGTTAACATTCGTGTCAGTCAACTGTTGGCTCTCTCGCTGGCCAATAGAATCTTCCTGCCGATTCGTGGCAGCCAGCTATATTCTCTCACTCTGGCCAGAACAAAATGGCCGCAAACTACATGAAAACTGCCGTAGAAGCATGAAAAATCGATTATTTCCACTATTTATGGGAGTTGGGAATTGTAAAGTCGGTCTTGGCCTTCCCGCTAACTTGGAGCATGTGCATGTAAATTTTGTCAAAAATTGCGGCCGTGCATTCGTTATACACACACACACACACACACACACACACACACACACACACACACACACACACACACACACATCCTGCCTTTTATAGATAGAGATTAAATCTTGACTTCTTCAAGTCTAGAATTAGCTACCTTGTTTACTTGCTTTTCTTACGCTAATACAACACCACACAGTAACCCTCTAGCTTGATTGGCCCTTGTGTCTTATATTGGATGAATATTAGTAAAAAATACAGTGTGACTGGTGACAACTGGGTGTGCCATATTTCAGACTTTGTGCCAACCAAATTCTTGTTTCATCAAACTGGAGAATCGCTTGTAATTCAAAGGATAGAAACGTGGGTTTACAGATTAATTCGCTACTGTCAGGAGTTCGATCCTCACCACATGCACTCTGTGCTAAATTTAACTAGATAAAAGAAAAAACAAAAGGGTTGATTAATATGTATTCTATGGTGCATCCTTGCTAATAGGGTTGATAGAAACTTGTAGGTAGTCGATAAAGATCTATTCAAAAATGTTTAGTGTAAGCTGTGTAACGGCATTTAATAATAGCATTCGTTATGAATCCAAATTCGAGTTGGCCGATTACGGCTACATTACGTTAAAGCACCGGTTCCCGTACGATCACTGAAGTTAAGCAACGTCGATTCTGGTTACTAACTATATGGGTAACCGTTTTGGAATACCATATGCTGTAAGTTTGGATGTGTAGGTGGTGTAATGAATAATGACTCTGAATTGTTTATCGGAGAGCCGAGTTCTAATTCCTTACGCAAAAATACTCTTGGGAAATGGTATGAATCCACCTCTTCTCCTCCAGATATGGATTAATTAGTAAATTTTGTATCATTAAACCTTTATTATTTAAAAAATTTTTTTTTTAAATTGCGAACAAAATATTTAGATTTCGGCATTGAATGGCCTATAGAGGTTGATATACCTTTAAATAAATAAAAAAAACAACCAACCAACTAAATTCGAGTTACGTAAAAGAAAGGAACAATCACTGATAACCACCAGGAGCACCTATCGAATAATTACAGATTTGTGAAAGTAATGAAATCTCTGCTGGATAAGACAACTTCAAATGGCACTAACGGTTAGAAGTCTGAAATTCATAATTATATACACACTTTGCACATCGACTAAACCGGTTCCACCAACAGGTTCTTGTGATGAAGAGAGTGGCTAAACAATAGCAGAATAAGGGATCGTCTTTTAAAGGACGGGTCAATCTTCTTATAGGGACAACGACCATCTAACGCTATATATGTAGCCAGTATGGTGCTAACACGTCATGACTGGGTGAAGGGCTTCCTAGGCTAAAATCAAATTTGGGAAGAGGCTTCCCTTGATGAAATCAACGGTCACGTGTCCATAAACAAGGCAAGCCTTCAAGTTGGGGGACATTGGCTGTAGTTTGGCCAAGAGATGAATGGGTTCCGCCAGGTCTACTTGTCAAATACACGATTCACGTTAATGAATACCTCTCCAGCTTTCAACTCAGGGAGAGGGTGGGAAATACCAGGTGCTCAGATACTCAGCAACCCTACAACCACACCCAGTCATGGAACTGACGTTTATGATGATGATGATGACGACTCGTGAGTCAACAATGGAGTTACGTAAAAGAAACAGTTAGAGATAAGAAATTTGTCACTGGGTTGGAAACCAAATGAATTTACATATGTACGAAGCCTTCGAGAATACAAACGATGAATCCACATAATTTTTCTTTTAAAATGATGTTCGCACTATACAAGGACCAAGAGCCACTCGAGATAGAGGGTTACAGAGTAAGAGGCATCACCCCAAGCAAGGTGTTAATGCCACTAAGACGCAAGAGGCCAACGGAAGTGAAAGGCTTTCGGATGAGCCTAATCTTAAACAATGACACAAGGGATAAACTTCTACTCCTGTTTAAAAAAAAACGGGGAGGAGTGTGAACTGGACTATAGGCAAATCTGTCTACTCCTATTGAGAAATAAATAGTAAATTCATTTTCAGAGTTTTAAGCGGAAATTTTAGAAGTATAGACGTGAAGCAGATTTTAGAAGGAACGAGAAACCCAGTCTTAAATCGGAAATTAAGGTTAAACATCTACGCCTGTCCAGAAGCATGGTGAGGGGTGTGGATCCGATGAGAGGCGAATCTGTCAACTACTATTGACGAAAAAGAAATATATAAATAGTAAATACAATTTCAGAGTTTAGCCGGAGATGTTAAAATTATAGAGTTGAAGTAGCCTTTAGCAGGAACCTAAAACCCAATCCTAAACACGAAAGAAGGGAAAAACCTTAACTCTGTAGTGTTAAGGGAGTAGTGTGAACAGGACGATAGGGGATCCTATCTACCCCTATTACGGGATGGGGGGTAACCTTTTTGCTTCACAAAAAACGTAATGCCACATTGCAAATGATAACTTGCATAAAACAACGAGAATTTTAAATTAAGCAATTGTTGAACGCCGCCATTGAAGCCTCGATTTGGTAACATCAGACTTAAAGTTGATGGCGCAATAAAAAAAGGGTATTGCTGAAACAGAAGTTGTTGTTTGCAATTTGATCTTAAGTAAATCAGAAACCTTCTTTTTCATGGACGGATTGAAAATCGTAAATAGAAAGAAGTTGAAAAGTAATATAGTGTTAAGTGATGAATATGTGGAACAGAAATATATTTACTTACATTCATTTATAATCTAGTTTCTATCTTGACTAAATAAAACCTATTTTAAATGAGTGGAATCCCTAATTATCAACCAACTCCTTCTCTCTCTCTCTCTCTCTCTCTCTCTCTTTCTTTCTTTCTTTCTCTCTCTCTTTTCTTGACGGCAAAAATGGTTACTTAATTTCACTGATTTAGTTAACTTTTTATTTTATATATAAACCTAGTAATATATTGTTTCTCATGTAAGTACAAAGGACATGGGTCATTCAAAAGCTTACATCGTATGGCATTTCATATTAATTTTATTTTACTATAGGTGTTTTTAATGGATTCTTTTAAGTGCGTGTAGTAGTAATTAAAAGAAGTTTAGGTTAGAATTCATTTTATTTAACGACAATTTTAATTACAATTTTAAAATTAAAACTTTACCAAATTGTAGCTAATAACTGATACAATGATACTGTCATGAGGAAAACCTAGACATCCCTTGTCCAATTGAAGTAGAATATTCTGTAACCATGGAAACGTGATATTAGCTGTGTCTTTAAAACCCAGTAATTTTTTAAAAGTTACTCCATAATTCGCTTGAGGAGGAAATGGAACTAATGCTTTTAATTTAATTGCAAAATTAAATTCGGGGCTTTTAGCTTCTATTTTTGAAACATGGTTCGAACTGTCTAGCGGAAAAAAACATATTTTAAATCAATTAATTTATAATATTAATGCTCTGTAAACTTACATTGAGCACTATTTTGTAAAAATAAAAATATCTATAAGAACACCGGATTATATATCTTACTGTTCTTGCTTTTTTTTATATTATATATATATATATATATATATATATATATATATATATATATATATATATATATATATATATATATATATATATATATATATATATATATATATATATATATATATATATATATATATATATATTTTTCAGGGCAATGCTGGGAACCAAATCGTCACACTTAATATATATATATATATATATGTCGCCTCCTCCAGACAAGAAAGAGAGGTTGGTCAAGAAAATGATATGAATTCTGGCCTTTCATGTTCACTTAATATCTACACTTTTGAGATAGTTATAAACCCCAACCCATTACCAAATAACTTCACAAATATTTTGTCATGATGTTTGAGGAAGAAACATGTGGATGAAGAAGTATTTTGATAAATTCATACCAAGCTTTTTAGAGAGATATTTTGTTACTCAAATGCTTAAATGCAAACCAAATGTGCCGCTATATTTCCATAGCTAGGTAGCTGGCAGTATTCTCCTAGCTGGCCTATTAGGGTAGATGGGTTCATGCCTTTCCTAAGTGTATCAGTATGAAATTAATACAAACGGTTTCAGTTGGAATTCGAACTCGGTTTGTTGGTTCCATTTTTCTTGTTGCAAACTCTTACGCCACGCTACATTCATATTCTATTTTTCTATGTGTTGTGTGCTTTCAGGACGTGGGCGATTATGGCTCTCCACAATTCCCTCTCTTTTGTAGCGCTTAGTAAATTTTGTTTGCTATCTCTTCTAAATCCTGTTCTACCAACCATTTACACAAGATCGTTAGGGATGCTATAGACTGTTTTCCGTTTTGTCTTCAATCTGTTTTGTGTGTGTCAAATTTTCCAAGCCATCTTTCTTCATTATTTCACTTGTCCTTTTTGTGATGGGAAGTATACTTTTTGATTCCATAAGTAAGTAAAATGAAAGATTTTATCGGGCAACATTGTAACGGTTTTCCTTGACTATCGTCTGCCATCTTTCAAAAAAATTGAAAGTTTCATTCCTATCCGAAAGTATTTTGTTTAATGTTCCACAGTAAAAATCTGTTCTGTGTACGTTTTTCGCGCTCTGACAGGGAATTTAATAGTATTTTTATTCTGAGAAAACGTTATTAAAAAAAGATTAATAGTAATTCAAATGAATAACATCTGTTGAATGTCGATGCGCAAAAATTTCCAACCAAACAGTAGGGAGTTTTTCCTGGTTAAGAATGAAAAATGCAACTTAGCGTTATCCTGCTAAAATAAAGACCTTTTCTTTCAACCAATTCTTAATAAACTATACATCGCTTATTGTATTTAATTGTTTTCAAAGGAAGCATTATTTGTTTGAATTGTTTTATTCTGTGGTAGTAGTTCATATCTAGTAGCACGCTTAAATTCATCCAGTCGGGGCAACAGTGGAAATAGCTCGTTGGAGCAGATGGCATGAAAATATTTACAGAAAAGACAGAGCGAAGCTACATTACATCGATGAGAAATTTACTGGCATCGGCACCCCAGGTCAGGTCGGATCACATTGCATATCCGTCTTTGGATTTTGTCGAGAACCTCAAGATGAGCAGCGAGGGCACCAGACCATATATGCCAACAGAAAAATATAAACAAAGTTGCATTAAATTTCACTTTTTGCCGAAACTTTAAGGATATCATTTTTCACGAAAAGCCGTGTCTTTTTTTTTTTTAATTTCTTTTAAATTTTCGCTTCACTAAAGAAATTTACACAACCTTGATTTCTATAAGAGGTTTCTTCCTGCAAATTTCTGTCATCTTCCTTGACGTTAGGCATCTTTCAATGGTGATGAATAATTATTATTTTAACAATATTCTAAACGACGTGGTGTGTTCTCGTGTCTTTTTATATAGGTTCTGCCATGCATGATCTCATTGTATCCCCTCAAGTTTTTAACATTTATGAGGTCACCTGCTTTTGCCATCTTACATTCTCAACCACAAGTGCGACAGAAATCATCCCGTAGATTAAAAAAAAGAAGTTCCCCTCGTGAAATTGCAAACGATTTAAGCGACGAACAGGAGCTGAAAATAAAAATCATGTCTGAGATTCGATTTAATGTTTCATGATGAGGACACGGTAAAGACATGAAGGGAAATGCATTAACAAACCCCTAAGAGCAAATCACACAGATCACGTGACAATGGAGAGTAAGGCTGATATGAGGAGAGTAAGGGAAATGGGAACAAGAGAGATACCGGTGAAGGTAAATAATGACTGACACAGGTGCACTGGAAGTAGGGGGGGATAAGAATGCTGACGGCGGATGGGAGTTGGCGGTGGGTTGGATGGGTGGGGACGGGGAACGTCAAGAAAGCTCTCATATTGCCGCTCGTATACGACCCGTTTAAAACCAGTAAATGACAGCTTTTGTTAACAATTGTTTTGAAATAATTTGACCTCAATAGTCCGGAAAACACTTGCGTCTAGAATCATGAGAAAAAGTATATTTTGGTGAGCGTTCGTGGAGGTCACGGTAGGGGGGGGGTCATGAAGATATTTAAATGGCTAATCTTAGTCTGGTAAAAGAATTACAGAATTGAACACTTAATGAAGACTAAAGTTAACTGCTGCCAATAGCTTTCAAGACTAACTTCCAGACAGCAAAAATACCATCGCCAAACAACGTTAATTAAAGTTAACTGCTACGTTAATTGCCTTCGTACATTACTCTGATTAATATGTACTTTTGCAAACAATAATAATAATAATGATAATAATAATAATAATAATTTATTATTGACATGGCAGTCCTTGCAGACTAATGTATCTGAAGGTTTTCAAAGAAAAAAAAACTATCAAAATACAAGGATCTTGAAATGGAAATCTAAAAAGTGTGGCACGTGATGGCATCAACAATTCCAGCTGAAGTCGTAACCCTCGGATTGACTGGGAAAAAGTAGACAAATTGAAGGGATTCCTGATAGTCCAAGACTTAAACAAATACAAAAAAATACTGTACGCACAAGTACAGCCCACACCTTACGAAGAGATTTATCTCTGTAAAATGTTTGTGATATTAGACTGTTTTTTGTTTTTGCTTTTCTCATAAAATGCTCAATGGAAAAAATCATTTCTTTCCGGGTCCCAGAGACCTAAGGCTGACCTTAGATCTCTGGGACCCGGAAAGAAATAAGTATATACCAGAAATTAAAGGAAATAAAAAAAAAACAACAATAATATTAATAATAAAACTGGGCATATCAGTTGTTTTTTTGTTTAGCGGCATATCAACACCTCAATGGGTTATTTAATGCCAAAATCTTTTTTTTCGTCCAAATTCATGGATTTGTTTTGCCTGTGTTATGTCTCGAGAAAATATATAAATATACAAAATTCATATTTTTTTATTTATAATGTTGAATGTATTAAAGATATTCAACATTTTAACAAGAGAAATCTGAAGTTGATGTTAAAAATTGCCGCAACATATTTTTAATTTATTTGAAGGAATAATCTATCATGACGTGACTCTAATTATTATTCGAGCAGGATCCTTCTGAATGTGCATTATTGTGGCATGTTAGATCGAATTATGCTGGATGAGTTCTTGTGGTGATAGAGTAAATTGTAATGAATGAATGGGTCACAAATCAGTTTAGCTAGGTTTAGGATATTCTCACCCCATTTCCCCTTCGGCCTTGAGCCAAAATTGTAATGGCATTGCAATTATTTTCAACTTTTTCTAGTTGAATTGTTCACCTCTATTACATTTACTCCATTAATGTTCATAATTGGGTTACAATAAAATTTGCATTTTATATGAATACTACTT
>CAHIKZ030000259.1:22500-25000 GCA_903632075.3 Acanthosepion pharaonis
ACTAGGTCTGCTCTACTCTTTGTATTGAGCACTTTATTTAGTTATTTTGCGTACTCGCATCGGGTTTTTTTTTCTTTGGACCTTGAACTCGTCTGCTGGACGATTATTTTCGGTTAACGTACATGTTCTTGGTTCTTTCTTTTTTTAATACTTTTTTCCCCTTTGGTATTGGCTTGTTTATTTGCAAATCAATATACCGAAGGTTTTCCGAGCGAGTATAGTTTCTTATACTTATAAGATTTCTATCAATAATATAAAATATATATATATATATATATATATATATATATATATATATATATATATATATATATATATATATATATATATTATTGGGCTGGTGCATAATTATCAGGCGTTTTTTGTAGGCGAGTTATTTGTTAATGAAAATTGCTGTTTTGTTTACGTTTATTAATAAAAATATTTTTTTCAGGATATAAAAATGTGTGTCGAGAATCATACGCTCCGGAATAATCATTTAAAATAAAAATGTTATTGTTGAATTTTTATGTTTCTTTTTTCATAATAAATATTGTTTAAAAACGCCTGATAATTGTGCACCAACCCTATATGTATATAGTGTGTGTCTGTGTAAAATCTTGAATTGCTTGTCAATGACGAGGCAAAATCGCAAAACCTATTGAGCAGTTCTTGCCGATGGAAGAAAACAACGCAACTTTGATTCATAAAACAATTGTTTCAATTATTTTGTGTTGTGGTTCGAGAGCTCTTCTGGTATCTCTTATTGCAATCTCAATTTACATTTGGCTATTCTAGTCTATTTCTGTTCCAAATTATTTTGATAATCAGGCTACAATTTCGTGAACATGATAGTTAAAAGCCTGCCTTTGTCACACTTAATTTAAATAGTCTAAAATTCCATTCTCTCGACTTGTTTGTGCCATTAATCGTGGTTAAATCCTTAAGAAAGCTACTTGTTTCGAGTAATAGCCTTAATGACAGGCGGGATGTTTGTCAGGGACATAAGACAAGGTTGTCGATGTAGAACTACGTCTTTTAATTATCTAAATATGGGATAATGTCACGCGTGTTGAGCGTCTACCATTTTCAACCATTAACTTCGACAGAAGCAACTCAGTAACGTTTTTTTCAATACAATGGTGGCTTTAATTTTTCTGACACTTAATGAAACACATTAATTTTTTTTAATTTTAAAGGTGTTTTTACTCTAGATGAAGTGCTTTCTTATTCTGACCTTATGTCAGATTAGGTCAAGTTGAGTAAATAGCTACATTACCGTTCAAAAGTTTGAGGTAAACCCTGGTAATCTTTTAAATTAGCCCCCAAAGTAGTCATTTTATGCTTTAAATAAGAGAAAATTATTATAAATGGTGAGAAAAGGAAGAGATGATTTTTTTATTAGAAATTTTATTATGACAAAAAGAAAAAAAAGAATTTTATAATTACATTTTGTTCTCGTCAAAATATCCTCCTTTAGCCTCCATTGCTACAGCTCATTTTTTTGGCATTCATTGCAAAAGTTTCTTAAAGTATGAGTTTGATAATTCATTCCATTCGTTTTTCAATCTCTAAGAACTTTTTTTTTTTTCATTATTTCACTCTTCTGTCAAATTTATCCCATGTTAATTCTGGGAGTGACTTCAAATTTTTTAACTGTATATATATATATATATATATATATATATACATATATATATATATATATATATATATATATATATATATATATATATATATAGAGAGAGAGAGAGAGAGAGAGAGAGAGAGAGACAAAGGAAAATTTATATTTCCCATTTCATTATGGGTTTATCAGTAGGGCAGATTGGGCTCTCTTGCCTTGGATGGTAGCCAGTCTAGTAGAAGAACAAGTTTAAATTAAAAACCATGGAGAAACAAAGGGGAGACCACTCCCCTTTCCACAGATATACAAAGAGAGGAGCACTTGCTCCAGAATAAAAGTCGGCCAACAGTGGTCCGCGGTACAAGTCAAATTTTCTGAAACATTTCATCCGGTCTGCCGGATATATGGCACATACCTTTATTCTTTAACAAAAGGTTCGATATTTTCACTTCTTAGATACTATTGTGCATAAAATAAGAAAGAAAAAAAAACTTACTTAAATACGGATTTAAATAGCATGCATAAAAATAAATGTTGCGAAAAAAATTTGTTTAGAGGGAAATTTTAAAAAGAAAATACTTTCTTAGTTTTGCTTCCAAAAATAAAGTCGAATAGATATGCATACATATATATACACATATATATATATATATATATATATATATATATATATATATATATATATACACACACATACATACATATATATACATATATATATATATATATATATAAACATACATACATACATATATATATATAGACATACAAACATATATATATATATATATATATATATATATATATATATATATATATATATATATATATATATATATATATATATATATATATATATATATAAATATAAAAGTGAACATAGAAGTCAACACTTAG